>JASGXE010006712.1:0-20995 GCA_030068105.1 Sinentomon sp. SZTP_YWyxl | reverse complement strand
GTGTTATCACATATGGATGTGATGTGGTGTGGTTCGAGATTTACTCACCATCATCATCTTTGGTCCTTTTGGCTACCATCCTGAATTCTTCATCACTTCTGGCTGGAATGCATTTTCTGCTGGATGGAAAAGCTGGATGGAATGCATTTTCATCTCACCTCATTGCAGAGCCTTTTCAACAGCACATCAGCCACATCAATCCAGTTTTGCTGTTGAGAAAGCTCCGGAATGAAGCGAGCCAAAAACACGTTTCAGGCTGAATGATGAAGAACACAGGATGATAGTCAATGGGACTATTTATTTTGACAGTGTGTTGAAAAAAGAGTCAGGTAGTCATTTTTAAAAAGATTGACTGCATCATTGAAGCATATCATTTGTCATTGACTGCAAAATATCGGAGGTCTGGTCCCAAAATTCTCGGCCCTTTTTCTCAAGGAAAAGCTCTGGAAATGTCCCACTTCTCCTTGTCATGTGGAAATTATACAGGATATTCCCAAATTAACTATACACTTTTGTCTTCTTCCATTAATGTTTCTGAAAAAGGTGGAGGTAAGCTGAGAGATGGCTGTTATAGGTTCTCTTTGGAGCAGAGGATAAAGATAAGGTGCTGGATGGAATTTCACGAGAGTTTCGCGCAAGTGCAGCGGTTGTTTCAGGGCCATTCCCATCAGGCTGCACCGACCACGAAAACAACTTCCGATCTGCACCAGACATTCGTGCAAACCAGGTCGATAAAGCAGGTGGGCGCCTGAAGGAGGGTGGCCTCATTCTGGAAAACCATTGGAAAATATCGCGCTATGGTGCAGGAGTCGACTACCAAGTCTGACCGCAGCTCAATTGACCAGGTTACCACGAATTTCTGGTGAGATAGCAAATTGTTTTCCAATGGTTGGACCAGATGCCTGATCTTAATGACGGGTCCTGAAACAACCGTTGCACCTGCATGACACTCTCGAGAACTTCCATCCATCACACAGTCTTCCTCCTCTGCTTCAGAGTTTCCCTAACAGCTATCTCTCAGCTACCCATCAGCTTAAGAAACCTGGAAAGAAGAAGAAGTGAAAAGTTAATTTTGGAACACTTGTATAGAAATGCATTATGTACCCAAGAAAGCATAGGCCTACAGTGGGTTTGAACTGGGAAGTTTGGGAAAACAAATTGACTCCGCCATAATTTCCACTCGGACCTATTGACATCAGCAAGCTTTTTTCTGCCATTTCTTCCCTTTGTGATCTTTTTCTAACCATCTGTTGCACTAACTTGGTAAGTAAATTGCTAACATTTTGTTCTTATTAGGCCTGGGAGGCAGAAACCAGCAAACGGGCCAAACCATCAGAAGGAATGCACAGCATCTTGGAGCTTGTGACCAGTTTGTTTAAGGTGGCAATTTTCAAGGCATATCCTACATTTACACTGGATACCATATCTGTTACAGCATCAAAGGATCCCAAATTTGCAGATTACCAGTGCAATTCTTCCATGCAAATTTCAAAGGTTTGCAGTTTTTAATTATGTTAGCCTATTGGTTTATCATTGTTGTATTAGGTGACCTAATAATTTGCCTTGATACAACCCGGCACAAATTGGCAATTCAACAGACATTTGAAATACAATGATGTGAAAATTGAACAGGCCAGAGGATTACAATGCACCATACAGGTTATCATTGAGTGTCGGGTTTGTTTTAGTCATGACTTAATATCACCCTCCATCTGAGCCTCCATGCATTTACGAAGGTCGGTAAATGAGTTTTGCAAGTTGGCCCCAAAAATTGAAAAGGAATGATGTACATTAAGTGTACTTCCAAAAATCAAAAAATGTGTTCTTTCGGAACATTCTTGCAAATTTTCAGCCATCTTGTGCGAGTATCTGGAAAATTATGGTCTTACGAAATGAGTTACTTTTGTCATCTGAATTGGCTGATTTTGCAAAGTGTTTGACCCGACGAAATTGCATCCCTGCCATGCTCTTTCGAATTTTCGGAAAAAGTTCAAAAGTGGTGCGGTGCATGTCCACATGTACCTTGAGAATGGGTGCCAAGAGAAACTTTTTTCTCCTGCAGGGCATCCCAATTTTCTTCACTTTATGTGATGATGGACTCCGGCAACGACTACGGTCCTCAGAATGTGACAGCCCACATGGACTCATTTTGGTGGGATTTGAGAAGACGCCCGTCATGGGTGTCCCAATTTCATCCAGTCATGTGATTGCATGATGTTTGTGAAGGATGCTAACTAACTCCAACCCAACTAGCATCGAAATCCATGTCGAAAATGGACATACCAGGAAGGAGTTGATGAGGAAAAACTGTTTGGTGATGCGCATCTTCATCCATTCAAACTGTGCATTCAACCTTGCAGAAGTTTGTCCATCAGCAAAATTAAGTTTCATCACATTTGTTTATTCTCTGTTGATAATTTTGAATAGCCGCAGTTGAATAATTTCACGTTTTCTTTGCGCACGAACTTGTTTGTTCACCTTTCTGCTCAATGGTGTTTGGACAGCTTGCCTGAGACACCATTTGATCTAAAGTTTCCAGAGTCTTCTGAAATCAAGGTAGATTGCTGAAACTGTGCCACAGAATACGCACTTATTGCAGGCAAAATCGCCAGCAGGTGCGTTCTCACTGTGTGGTACCACTTTCTTACACCATCGATATTCTGTTCCGTTTGTGGCTGGTATTTTCACTCCATAACAAGGGTTGTCTTTGAAATACCCTGTACCACTTTGGGATTGTTGAAACTACCAACGGGTAGCTGCAAACAGGGGTCACTGACCTGGGTGAACAGCTACACAAATAGCCTGAATTTTGGTGGCGTATTCGTGGGGAGACATATGAATGAACAATTGAAATTGTCGACCCTGTTTCAGAACAACCATGCTTTTTCGGCAGAGTAAAACCGGAACATTTTTAAATGCCTGTATCTAAGTGTCACTGAGGCTGATTCAAATTCCCTTTGGACCATTAGTCAAAAAGGGTTGGCGTCACAAGTGACCAAAAAATCACTGAAATCGGGTGAACGCCAGCCAAGCTCTTGGCCAACTTGAAAAACTCATTTACCGACCCACGTAACGGGTGCCTCGGTGCATAACTTGCACCTAGAAAGCTGAATTCTCATGTAGATTGGCCATGCCTGAAGCTGAACTTTGCATTATCAGAGGGGTCACTGCAATCTCGATTATCCTGAACCCCTTATTTTCCGGATCGCTTTTCAGCTTTGTTTTTCACAAATTCCATTCTACAGCACTGTGCGCGAATGTATAAACACATGTTTGTATGGATCTTTTGTCGCATCTATTTAAGTGCATGATTGTCCATGTGTTTTTAATTTTTATACACATGGGATCATTTATGCAAGAAAACCTGCCAACATACTTGTATATTTCCAAATTAAAGAGCACAAGCCTACAGATGAAAATTCAATTATCCAGATGCACCCAGTTTTAATTAGTCCGGACAATCGAGACTGCACTGTATCACACTGATTTTAGGGCATGATGAAAGGGTGGAAAACAATCTGGGCCTGTGAATTCTAAACAAACAGTCGCATGTCGTTTCCTGGTGTTGTAAGAAAGGTAAGATCTGAGTCATGTAATCAGCATCATACGAACTAGGGGTGATGAGCTATGTGAGATGAAAGTTACCCAGAATAATGTAACTTTAAATAATGACATAAACTAAGAGCAGATGGAAATAGCGATATTGAGTTCCATGGCAGGGTTCCCACCTGTCCTGGAAAGTCCTGAAATTGCCAAGATTTTGTTTTTGTCCTGCAATTAAATTATGATAGGTATGTCCTGGAGAGTGGCTGGATTTTTTTAGTAGGATTGTAAGTTTTGCTCATTTTTTTGTGTTCAATTTTTGCTTTTTAAAGTTGTAGGTAGAAAAGACTGCTTGTTGTAAAGTTGTTGGAGGCCTGCTCATTGCCATTTTTCGCCTCTATAGATGCACCACTGGTGTAGAAAATGCCTATGATACAATTTGAGATAGAAAATTTATCGCAAAGCTTCTGCTCTGGTGAGACCCGGTCCTTAAAACCCCTTGCCATGGCCTCTGCTCCTTGGAACACTGCTGGGGCTGCCGCTCTGGACCCCGCGGTTTGAATTTGGGCTGCCTCTGCACCCAAAGGCACTTTGGCTCTGTGCCCAGCCACCAAGCTCTCATGCCCTGAAAAAAATTCAGATTCAGAGTAGGAACTATGTCCGTACCTCTCTTTTTCAACCCATGCCTGAATTTATGCCAGAGTGCAAATTGCAAAGTGTCAAGAAAAATAAAGTTTTCAAGTGATTTGAACTCTTTATCGATCGTTGGTTTTGGACAAGTTTTTTGCCATAATTTTTTGGCACTGTAACATATTTTTGTAAGAATTCGTCTCTGGCTCATATGCGTCGTCTGACGGCTAGTTATCGAGCATGAATGAATGAACATATTTTTGCAAGAATTTTACTTTTCACCTCGTGCCAAATTTCAGCTGTTGAAGAATAATGGATCGCCAACTGCACCAAAAATTGTGGCTGAGAACATAGTTGGTAATCTTCCATCCTCTGAGATCATCTCAAAGATTGATGTGGCTGGAGCTGGTTTCATCAACATAGCTTTGAATAAGGAATTTGTGTCAAAACGAATAGGCTTTCTTGTTAGCAGTGGAGTTCAACCTCCAGAAGTTCAAAAAAAGAAGGTCATAGTGGATTTCTCATCACCAAACATTGCCAAGGAGATGCATGTTGGACATTTAAGGTCAGCTTAGATTCACATATACCTAGGTAAGGTACCTATTTTTTTTTCTTCGCTTTTGGTTTGAGCTGCCACCATGTGCAAAGGCCTTCCAATTTTCAAAAATGCTGTTATCTACCTATTTCTTCCAATTGAAGCACGTGCACCACGAATGGGTTCATCAGCATTTACCATTTCTGATGAGATGAGCAAACCTTATCCATTCGAAGATGAAACGGACACAAGACAGGTTTCGGCTTCACTCGGCAGGGTTTCTTCAAGTGCCCATATAAACAGCTAGTAAAGGTGATCACATGATGGAGATGAAACAAGCTAAAATGGCGCCTTCTGAAGAAGCCCTCTTGAGTGAAGGCGAAACCAGTTGTGTGCCTGTTTCATCTACGAATGTATAAGGCTCACTCATCTCACCAGAAATGGTAAATGCTTAACTATTGCTTGATAGATTGTGAGGGGTACGCTATGGTACGAGTTCCACAACTTCTATTTGTGGGGCACGATGTACCACAAAAAATTGCCTCTATGGTAAAGTGACTGCGCATGAAATCATACCACTACTTCCAATTTCACAATTTAATCCCTGCTAATCACGTGCCAAGGCTACCAGCAAAGCCTGGGACATATGATGGTACCCACCTGCTGTTCCCAACTTACACGACTTGTGGGTCACATCGTCCACTGTAAGAACCCCCATCTTCCTGCAGAAAATCTGTAGTAACGAGGTTGCTGCAGCCAATCCACATTCCACTTGGAAGAAGTGACAACTCAATGTTGCTCTCCAGCATGCTTGTGGAAGGAAACCGGAATTCGTGAAATTGAGAAAAAGAGAAAAACGACTGAAAAAAATCTCGATTCAGAACAGAAATCAAAAGATTCACTGCAGGTGTGTTTGAATGGAAGAGTGGAGTGTGATGCATTCTCAATTTTCATCTTCAAACTGAGCAAAATGCGAAGGTAGGGACGAGATTCGAATAGATTGCACTTTTCTTCGCCACTGACATCTTCCACTGACGTAGTTGATGGCCCTATTTGATGTTATCATTATTATTCTACACCTGCGAATGCCTTCTTGGCATGTGGCAGGGGGAGTTCTTGCAGTGTGTTACTGTGGTCAGTTTTGCTGATTTCGGCAGGGACCGGCATGCACTGGTCAGTGCATCCACACCGCTCCAGGCCGACCACAGCCATCCGTGCCACCAGTTTTCCGGCTATAGCCAACCCGCAGGATGCACAGCACTATTGGAAATTCTGTGTATTGTTTCCTGCCAGCCTCTCTTGGACTGGAGCTTGGTGTTCTTTAACGTGCGCAGTGTGATGCTGCACGCGGGACCTCCTTGAAGTCCCATCCGAAGGACAAAGACACTGGCCACTAAGTCTCTCTTTCCGACCTCATTTACTGTGCCTCGCCGAAATTTCGTGCCCTGGCGGGGAATCGAACTCGGTCCACCTTGGTGGGAGTCGAATGCGCTAACCAATGCGCCACGAGGTTTGGACAATGTCTGCGAGTCCCAAATCCTCCGGTGTTGTTTTTGCATGTTGAGTTGTTGCCAGGATGTTTCGTTTCCATCTGATTGACCAATAGCATTGAAAAAAAATGTAAATTTGCACACGGCCTGTGATCGCTTTGACACTGAAGTTTCTTGCAATTCAGATAAATGTGTTGCCTGCGACAGAAAACCTTCTACCTTGTTCCTGCTACATTAACCATCTACCTTGTGGACAAATTGCTCTGTCCTCTGATCATTAATTGCAAACATGGAAATGAGTGAAGAAAGAAAAGAAAAAGGAAAAATTTTGTGGCTTCCAAATGTTGTGAATCCTTGGTGGTCGTTAGGGTAGACCATCCTTCCAGTTGGGATCTGTGCTTCCTCTCTTTACTTAACGTTTTGGCTTCAATGATGTTCCTTTGAGATTTTATTTTTGACCCTGGTGGTTATTTCGCTTGTCGAGGATGATTCTTTCTCTGGATTGTGCTCTTTCTTCACTCCAGTTTCTGCCTGATGAGTGATATCAAGGTTTTGATTATGTTTGGTCCGTGCAGCATTTTTCCACAGCTGCAAGTGATTTGGAGAATGCCTTGTTTTTGGACGATACTGATTTTGGCTAAAACAACTTGTTAACATTAAGTCGTAACTTTTGTGGTCTAACTTCTGTTGTGGTGACAGAATTACATTGTCCTCACATGTAAAAAAAATGCTGATGTAAAGACTTCTGCTAAAACTGGACCGTAACCGAGGTCAAAATCTGACGTTTTCCAGAATGCTTTGTTGCATTCTGGTGCTTAAAATTGCTTAAAATAAAGAAAAAAAGTTTCGAAAGCAACGTTTATCAGGGGAAAATGCATGTTTTTGTGAAAGCTTTTCTATAATTCACTGTAAATCTAATGATGAGTTGTTACCTCTGGTCATGCATGATTGCTTATAATCTTCAATCAACGATCATTGGACGTTGGTGCACAATGTCCAATCGTTGGTGCACAACGTCCAATGATCATTCATTAGGATGTTGTGCACCAGAAATATGCCATCATTGTGGTCCATGATCAACAGAAATCAAATCGTCTCCCCCCACACAGGTCAACGATCATTGGTGATAGCATATGCAAGCTGTTGGAGTTCCTTGGTCATGATGTCCTTCGTCTGAATCACGTTGGGGATTGGGGAACACAATTTGGTATGCTGATTGCACTTCTCCAAGAAAGAATGCCCTCCCACTCAACGTCTGCACCCCCAATCGGTGACCTGCAGCAGTTTTATAAGGTACCTGCCCGTAAAACTACTCTTTACAAAAACTGACTTTAATTTTCACGGAGAATATGCATGAATTTATTTATTGTCGTCACGAAATTGTAATTAGGTGCTATTAAATAAACCTAGTAATGAGGCATAATGAACAGAGTGGGACGAATCTCAATTCCAAAAGTTGGTGGTGAAACCGGTTCATTTGGACAAGTAAAAAAACAGTAAAAAAGTGAAGGCGATGACGTATTGTGCCCCCAGCATTTTTTCTTTTTCTGGCTTTTATGGCCCAGGTTGCCATTGTCAAAAAAAATAATTCACATTTGACTGCAGAATGCAGCCTGGTTTGGTTGATTCGAAAAAATGTGCAGCGTAAGAATGTAGGCATTGCTCCTCACCTGATTTTAGACAAATTGAGGACAAAAAGCTTCCATCGTGGTAATGCTTCTTCCCAATTGGACCCAAAGATCACTTTTGTCAAAGATTCTGTCACCAAGGAGATCATATTGAAGGGTTCAAATGGAGAAGGGCTGAATGTCCGATTTTGCACTTTTCAGGAGAAGGTTTTTTTTTGTCTTTTTTTTCCTGTCATGCATTTCAATCGGCAGTCTCAAATTGAGCCCGTATTACCCTTCCAGATGATGTGATCCAATCAAATCTTCTCTGCAGTCTTCCTGGACTTCTTTATGGACATTTTTTGTTCTGGCGTTTGGTCACTTCAGCCCTTCTACATGCTGCTTCAGCCCTTTTGGATGACCAATTTTTGCATTTTTATTTTTTTTGTGCTGTAGATCAGCCTTTTTACAAAAATGTTCATCATTATTTTGAGATTTCTCTCTGGAATCTATGGAAATCATCCTGAAATTATTTGGAAGCCATTGATTGACTCTTTTGCACACTATTTAGCACTTTAGTTGTTTCGATTTTATTTGCTGGGCTTATTCACAGACTCAAACTCTTGACCATTCAGCACAGTTTTGTCATTTTTATTATGCTCTTAACATGTTTCTAATATTTTTTGCATGACAACCATCAAAATTGAGCCTCAGTAGTTGATCTGATTGAATGGAAGACATCAAACTGGCACATGGGCTACATAAGTTTAAATTGTGTTGATATAAAAATAGAACTTGTACACTTTCCCATCAATAAAAATCATCGGGAAATAATCATCAATAAACATGAATGATGTGCTTCATGCATCCTTGCACTGCATTAGAAAACTTGTTTGACAAGAGATTCCCTGCCAGCTGGATGTGGTGAAAGATCATTGTTGTTGAAAAATACATTGACGAGCAGCTTCAATATACCTTTTAAACTTATTAGGGTTTGCCTCATGTTTAAACGTTGTCAGTCATCTTCAAGTGGGATCAACAGCCAGGGTGGCTGCCCACCTGGAGAACCTGGGATATCCAGGGAAATGCAAATTTTTGCAACTGTAAAATCCAGGAAAAAAACGAGCCTTTTCACATAATTTGGCAAGTAATTTACCACATTATTTTTTTTTATCAACAAGTAACAATTTTACTTTGGCACTTTCAGAATGAATTTGCCAAAATATGTTGTTGAATTAATATGTCCTCAAAAATGCAGTATCTGGTGGAATCGGGAATGGCCATTTAAGGAAAGCAGAGGCAATCACATACCATGGCAACCCTTTTTTTGGATCTGACAAGAGACCTGGAAAGTGAAAAATCCAGGGAATTACTTTGGATTCTGAGTGGCAGTCAACCCTGACAAATGCTGTTGGACGTAAAGAATCAGTTCTCATGTTGATATTTTGATAACAAGAAAAGTATGTTTTCCAAATAATAATAAATTTTACTGTCTGAAATTTTTTAAATTTTATTTTTGCTAATTATTATTAGTCTGTGAAAGAGGTAAACCATGGTTTCCAAAATGATTCCAGAATGATTTTCAATCATTCCAGATGGAATAGCCTCAAATAAATGATTTAGGAAACATACTTTTAGCAAAGGGCTGATCTGCCATGTTTCACAGAAAATAGCAACAAAGTGGCCATCTAAAAGGGCTACAGATGCATATGGAAGGACTGAACTAACCAAACGCCAGAACAAAATCGGACAGTGGCCATCTAAAAGGGCCGAAGTAGCATGTAGAAGGGCTGAAGTGGCATGGAGAAGGGCTAAAGTAACCAAACGCCTGAAGAAAATTGAAGAAAATCGGACATTCAGCCCTTCTCCATGGAGCCTTCATTGGGAGCATTCAACTTCCCAACCACAACAGCCTTTATCCACGAATTTCTCTCGCAACACCGTTTTAGTGGATAAGGGCGCTTCGTTTCTGGCCAAGATGGAGCTCCAGAAACACAACATACAGATCCGCCCTTCTCCACAAAATGCAAAATTGCAAAAAAGCGCATTTTGAAAAATTGTTGGTTCAGCCCTTCTCCATTTGACCCCTTCTTCTGAACTTGTTTTTGTTTGGAGCTGAATCGTTGGTGTATTTAGAAAGAGTCTATTGTCATACTCTGTCTTGGGTTTGACAGCAAGGACAGTGCATAACTCCACTTATGATTTGTAGACGAATGATTTGTAGATTTGTGCACGGTTTTTGATAAACCTGACCCAAAATCCATCATGACATCATCTGTTCCTTCTTTCACATCTCACTACAAAAGTTCCCCCCCCCCTTAGAAAGTATGCTATGCCAACATCAAAATCAGTCACTAGGAAATAGCCTTTGTTTTTATTTTCTTGACAGGAATCAAAAAAGCGATTTGATGAGGATATGGCATTTCGGTCTGTGGCATATTCCTGTGTTGTGAAGTTGCAAGCAAAAGATCCTGAGATCACCAAAGCATGGAATTTGATTTGTGATGTATCACGGAAAGGTTTGTTCATTCCTTCCTTTTTCTTTCCATTATTTCTTGTGGCTGCTGTCGAGATATGCAAAATAAAATAGCGAAATACTTGCATATCATTGTCATGCAGCCGCAAATTCAGAAAAGAAGAAAATTTTGCAAGAAGTAGTCATCATGATTGAATTGTAACCAATTTTACTCTCGAAAGGATCGATCAAAGAATCCTGTTTTGTTTATGCACGGATACAGGTAGTACAACTGTTACTGTGCCAGTTTGACCTCTGTTTAAAATCCTGATTAGTTCTGTGAGAATTTGAATCTATAGGTATATTTGTATAAGCAGACCAATGCAGGGACTTGTACTAAAACTGTTTTGGATTGTATTGATCCTGTGAAAAGTGGAAGAGATTGGTATGTTTATTTCTTGAATGGATTGAATGAACCTCTGTTCCTAATTCATTTTCCATTCCCATTGCTTTTCAGAATTCCAAAACATCTACAATCGTTTGAATGTGACCTTGACTGAAAGAGGTGAATCCTTTTATCAAGAAGCTATGCAGGAAACGGTCAGTGGCCTGGATAGCAAAGGTCAGTAGTTCTCTTGTTTTGTTGTTACTCTTACTCATCGTGAACTAACTGTTTGAGCATCCATTTCTGTTGCTCTTCATATTGCCAGCTAAATTTCCCAAAATAACAGGCATGCTGCAAAATTTCCTTCAATATTTGACCGTCATTACCTTTATCCCAGATAGGTATCTTTCTGTGCTTTTCTGACAGGACAGAGTAAAGAGACAAAAGCTTACTCAAATTCCCAATTATTGTGAATGCTGCTACATCAAGATTAGATAGGTAGAAGTGTATCCCACCATTCTACACTTGCAGCACAATAGGTTAGAGGAGTCCACTCTTAGAGTTTTTTTTTGCTCAGCTGTGATCTTGAGATGAACAATTTCTGTTTCCTTAACCAGGAAGTAGTGAGGAAGGAGGCAGCCATTTTACTTTTACCTCTCTGCTCAAACCATACCTCCACCTTGATGCCTGCCTTGGACAATGCAAACGTGTCTCAAAGAGTTTGAAAAAAGTCTCAATGTCGGCTGCAGTCAACCGTTATTTTGAAGGGGCCGGTTTTCAAGATCAATGCAAAATATGGTTGCAAGAAGGGGATATATCTTTGTGTGAGTTTGACACAACACAAAACAACAATAGGTACTGCAAAACATCTGCTTTTTCTAACTTTACCCATGACTTTCACCGTGATGATGCTGCTTCATGCCTGTGCCTCTCTTGGTGAATGGAATGAACACTTCAACAATAACCAAACTCAGTTTCAGCATGTGAAGTGTGTTGATAAACCTTCATGGTGAAGTGCTCTGGGGAACTTAAATCCTTTATTACCCAAAAGAGTTCCTTAGTTTATGAATCAAGGAAAATGTTACTATTGTTCTGGAAAGTAGACATGGATTTTTATCGATTCAATTACCCACATGAAGAAGTGTGATTCCTGCGGAAGTTTTGCCTTTTATTGTCACTTTTTCCATTGTTTTATTAGGCTTTCTGAAAGTGGAAGAAGGCAGTAAGGTTATGTTTGGAAATGGCAAAGTGCCTTTGAGGATAGTTAAATCAGATGGTGGATATACATATGACACTTCAGATCTGGCAGCACTGCGTTATCGAATTCAACAGGACAAAGCAGAATGGATCGTTTATGTCACCGACTTGGGTCAGGTGGGTGGGGGGGGTAGCTGCAAAATTATCGTAATATTTCATTGCAAATGGGAGGGATTTCTGTTGAAGTTGTGCCGACTGGCAGGACTTACCACAATTTCTGTTGTATTCAGACACGTTATCCTCCTTTCTGATCAACTATTTCTCTTCACTAGGGTCTTGTCCTGTCCTCAATCCAATTGTAAATATAATGAATAGGCAGCACTCCTACCAAAGGCTGAACTCAGCTTGTTAACTCAACACCTATTTAACCTAATTTTATTCAAGGGTAATAGAAATGGAAAATAATGTATTATCAAAACAATCAGTTTGAATAAAACCCATCAGTTGTTTTTAAGACAACCCACCGAGGGGCGGAGGAGAATGAAAATTTGAGTGAGCAAATTACGTAGGAGTATGCATGGTTCATTTTCCCCAGGCAAAATTCACATGCCATGAGCATTGGAAAAGGAAAGAAAAGAACAGAATTCATAAAGTACCTGCACTGATAAAAATCATGAACCAACATACACATTATCTACAATGGGGTGGAAGAAAACACACCTGATTTCACAATGCAACAATAATTATGCAACAACTCAATGCACTTTATCAGTTTCCATGAGCACAAAGTCTCCATCAACTTCTTTTTCTTCTGGAAATCCCCTCTGCCTTCCACCACTGTCACTGTCAAAGTTCTGTTTCCTCAACGAAACAATCACTTCACCAATCTTCACAGTCCCTTCCTTTATCCTGGACTCTGGTCAGATTTACATGTGGTAAGCACAACCTCTGTGTAACCACCAACTCCAAATGTCAGAACTTCTCTCTCTTTGGAAGTTCCATCAACCAAGGTCTGCTGCTCCGACAGAAATTAAAACCCTTAGGTATCAGGTTTATACTTGGAGACTTCAATCTCCTAGCCTTCATTTATTTGTCCACCCAATAAGCCTCCTCTGAAACCGCACTTCCAAACCTTGCGGAAGCAGTTATCTGCTGCATGGACTCAAGCAGCTGGAACCATCTACTTGGTCCCCAAAGAAACAGTAGGTACTTATTTCCTCTCTTCAAATCAAATCATCTCTGTGTTACCCCTTCCCCCCTACCTAGAGGAATAGAAAGAAGAAACAAATTAGCACATCCTAACCAAGTTAATCTTTCAACCGCCACAAAGTGACCAGTTGATAGTTTACAATGAATGTTCTAACCCACTTAGGTCCTAAGTATCTGTCGGACACTTGACATTTGGCTGCCATGACCTTGGAAAATAATGATGACTGTGATATCAACGACCACAATTATGCACATGCATCATTGATTTGGTTTAATTTTTGTGAGCTGTTCATAATTTTTCCAGTGAAGCAAGCAGCAGTCCAATATTGCTTGTGTGATAAAAAAAGATCAGAGCCCCAGGGTGACCTGAACAATTCTTCTTTCATCAACTCCCCTTCTTTGTTTTTGATTTTTTTCTTGAATGGTATCATCACAGTTACATTTAGCAGGTTGCTGCACTCTGCAGGCATCTACCTGACGTGTCAGTGTGTCTGTCATCTTTGGCCTTCATGGGCCTGGGAAGCCGTTGGAATGGAAAGATGTGGTTTTCAAGGCTTCAAAAAAGAAATTGCGTTTTCACAGCTTCAAAAAAGAAATTGTATTGCAAATAGAGTGAACCATCCATTGTTGCCATGGCAATTCACAATGGAACTCAGAATTATTCTTGCCAATTTAATAGAAGGAAAAGAAACAAATTGGTCGATATTCTTCCTGCAGACTCCAAATGCACACGCAGGCGCAGGGCAGCACTGGTCTTGGTCTTTGTTTGTAAATGAGCAGCACTAGTCCCATGCTCTGGTTTAAGAACCTCCAGGGTTTTTGCAGCATCATATTTTTCTTGACTCTCCATTTCATGTTGCCATCAGCAAATGCAATTGGTAATGAATGGCTGCCAGTAATCACAGAATATAAATGTAGGTACCTACCTAACTTGAATCTATTGAGATTTCCAGCCCTGTTTGATGGCGTGACATTTCGGGGGAACTATCCTACCCTCGTTGACAAACGACACGGGTCCCACAACTTTTTGGGATTCCATTCCCCTGACTTTTGCCAATCCATCTCCCTGACTTTCCCTGAAGCTTTGCTCATCCTTTTTTTCTACCTTACCAAAACAAAGTGACACTGTTAAATGCCAAAAGCCACCGTAGACCTTACGGGGTCTTGGTCAGAGCCCCAGCGAGGTTCCAATGGGAGGGGCCTCCTGCAGGGGGTCTGGGGAACGGAGTCCCCCAGAAGCTGGGGAAATTTTGAACTTTGGATGTTCATTTTGGCCTCAAAATTTTTTGTGATCATTTTACAGCTCCTGGGTTTCCTTAAGGGGGTTCAAGTCTTTTTTTTTTTTTTTTGAGAAATCTGATTTTTGGCCAATTTTATATTTTCAACCCTATCAGATAGTGTGGAATCTGCTGAAAACAGTGGCGAAAACCATTTTAAATTATCTCATCTGGTTCAAAAGTTATTTAGGAATATGCGAAGCCACATTAGAAAGTTTACGCCACTAAAAACATTTGCGCCAAATACAAAGTTCAACTTTAAGTCCATTTATCTCAGGTTCACATTTTCTTGCCATCCGACCCGTGTATCTCTGCCAATTTGCAAGCTAGAACATTGAAATTTGGCAACCATATGTAGAAAAGGGCAAGGAAACTTTTGATGGGCTCCGATTGTCAATTCTTTTTCCATTCTCAAGTTATTTCAAATAACATAAAAAGCGGTGTGCTACAAAGGCATCGGTAAGACCCGAGCAAGGAAGAAAATGAAAAAACTGGCCCCATCAGAAGTTTTGTCTGTTTTTTTTTTACCCAGAATCCAAATTTTGACAGTATAATCATGATGCGTTTACTCGGAGCACGGGGCAATGCAAGCGGTACAAATTACACCTTCCGATGGCCACTGTGGGTCAACCCCTGGAGCTAGAGTGCTCAAATTTGGCAAGGAACCTGTTGCTGATGACCCCCACTTGTGGTTAAAATTTGAGCAAAATCGGATAACAAACAAAAAAGTTCAACAAAAAAGTTCGCCGTCGGACTTGAACCCCCTTAAGATCCCTGATTATCCCTGTCTTTTAGTATATTTTTGAGCAATTCCATGACTTTCAATGTGATTCCCTGACTGTGGGAACCATGAACTGAACTGTTTTTTTTTTTTTTGTTTTTTTTCTGTGAGCATGCAAACTCCAGGTGTGCCTTTACCTGCAAAATGGGGAATTCATTTGGAACGAGAGATGATTTTCTCCAATTTTTTACAATTCTTTTCTTCAGTAGACTCTAGTCAAATTATGAGTGGATCTGCTGCGGCTTTTATGGCAGTTTATTTTTTCTTTCTCCCTCTCGTTTACAGTATCCCCCTTGTCCCTCTTTTTTTTCTTTTTTTTCCAGGCCACACACTTTGAGACGATTTTCGAGTGTGCAACCACTGCTGGTTACCTTGATGCTGCAAAAGTCCGTGTTGATCACGTTGGTTTTGGAGTTGTTCTTGGTGAAGATAAGAAAAAGTTCAAAACAAGGCAAGGAGACACAGTCCGGCTTGTAGATTTACTCGATGAAGGTGAGGCATTAGTCATTTCTATAATTCTGTGGAAAAGATAGAGTCATGAAAAGTTTTTAGAGAATTACGCAAGTTGGCATATGATCATTCTCTTTTTCCAGACGTTATCTTCTCCGTTCTGTATTTGGAAATTACTGAAATGGTGCAGACACTTTGATTTTATTTTTTAGATGTGTGACTCTTCACCTTCTATGTGCAATTATGCTTTAGAGTTTATGATGCAAAATGTCATGATTTTAAAAGATATTCATTTCATTTCAAAGCTTGATCTCAAACTTGCTAGTGTCCGCTTGTACGAATGTGTGGATGAAGGATGACTGGGAACCACAGAAAGTAATTCCAGAGGGCAAGTTGGGAGATGCAAGAAGTTGCTTTTTAATGGTGGTCTTCAGTGTTCAAACAGGAGAAATTAAAAACAAATGGTCCGAAAGGTCATCAGTAGGGCCCACGAAATTTCGTTTTTACATTCTGCAAATTTATCATTATTTTTTTTTTTTTTGTAAATT
Source organism: Sinentomon sp. SZTP_YWyxl (assembly GCA_030068105.1). Lineage (NCBI taxonomy): Eukaryota > Metazoa > Arthropoda > Protura > Sinentomata > Sinentomidae > Sinentomon > Sinentomon sp. SZTP_YWyxl. Next base: position 4,888 of record JASGXE010006712.1, on the reverse strand, counting down.
ATGTTTTGAAGGTTCAAAATTTTGTTTTTTTTTTTTTGTGTTAAATAAGGTGTCGCTCATTTTCGGCCCATTAGCCTATAGGTGAGAAAATTTTATGAATTTGTGCAAGGATTCTGGCTTTGAGGATGTTTTTCTTGCAGTTTGCATTTCAGTTCAACCTTACCCGTTTTTAAGTGGACTTCTTTTCTGGCATATTTTTGTTTTTTTTTCCTGCTGCATCTAAAGGCTTAGATCGAGCGCTGAACAAGTTGAAAGAGAAGGAGCGAGAGAAGGTTCTCAATGCAGACGAATTGAAAAGGGCACAGGAAGCAGTTGCTTACGGCTGCATAAAGTATGCCGATTTAGCTCACAACAGGACCAACGACTATGTCTTCTCTTTTGACAGGGTAAGTGTTCTTTTGTTTGAGGGTTCGGCAAATGATTTGTATTTGAAGCTAATCAAAATGCTAAAAGTGTGAAGAAAAAAGTTTTAGAAAAAATTCCAAAGGCCTTTGATGCTTCAAAAATGAACGAAAATCCCAGGAAAGCAGTTCTAGTTTGTAGCAGGAAAAACTACTTTGTTTGTAAATAGAACAAAATAGAGAAAGAGAGAAAAGGAAAAGATGAGCCTCTAACCTGACATACAAATTGCAGCCAGGAAGAAAGCGCAGTTACATTATGAATAACATAAAATAGACGTAAGATAGAAAGTGCCCAAAAGTTATGCTTATGCTGAAAATGACTGAAATGCGTTTATTTTTCATGAGTTTCTGCATACTTTGGTTCAGAGTGGGCAAAAAATCTTTACTTTGGAAATCTTTACACTTTTCTTTACACACTATACAAAATCTTTACACTTGAAAGCGGCCGTTCAGGCCTCCCTCTTCATGCAACTGGTCGTATCAGGCCCACCCCACATCGAGACTTCTTTGGAATCATCGAGATGTTGAGGAAATGACTGCAGAGTTGCCACAGACTCTTGACAACCTTATGCGATTTGTTTGTACTGAAACTGCAATGTAAACCAAGGCCAAGGCAATTTTAAGAAGACCAGTAAGTAACATAATAAGACCAGCAACTTTTTGCTGTTTTATGTTTTCCCGTTTTTACACTTTTCTGATCTGCAGACCAAACAGATGATGATTGAAAATGGCAGTCTGGGGAAGCGTGCCCTGCTCCACATATTCCACTTACTCCCTACTGCCCAGTGCCCAGTTACTCTCCACTCCGCCCCAAGGACTAGACGATCAGGTTGACATCACTTGGTATCATTTGGACTTCGGAGACCCCCAATTCATCAAAAAGATGAAGCTTTCTCGGTATGCTGACCCCCGAACCCCATACCCATCTTCACCCTGGAAACCTCTCTGGGGCTATCACACCAGACCCTTCATATGGCCCTCGGCGACTGATTCTCTGACCTGGAATTGTGTGGAAATTTTCTCTCATTTCAAGTGGGAACCCTGTTTCTGTTTATCTTTCTCTACATGTCTTCCATTTTATCTCATTAACCGTAAATAAATATCTCATTGTCTTGATAGATGCTGGAAGATAAAGGCAACACAGCTGCTTATCTGCTCTACCAGTACACAAGGATAAGTTCAATTGCCAGGAATGCAAATGTAACGAAGGAGGCACTGAGGGCAGCTACTGAAACTACGCCTCTCACTTTGGAACATGATAAAGAATGGAAACTAGCAAAGGTAATGTTTGAAAAAAAAAATCACAGTGAATTTCTTTTTTATAAAAACATAGCTAGCGATTTCAATGAAACCTGCAGCAAGATTCCCTGGATGGTTCACATCGAATGAGTGAAAAATCAATTGAGCACATGGAAACTGAAGGATCTCCTTTACTGAGAGAGGACTGTTTGGCAAACTGAAAGAGCGAGCTGTCCTCCACTCCACTTCCCTTTTGAGTGCTTTAAGGGGGAACAGGGGGTCAAATTTGCCAAAAAATGTGATATGCAGGACTTTTTAATTTTTGACACTGCTAAATAGTCCATTTTGTGCCGATTCTAATGATATAAATGCCATTACTGTAGCTTGATTGGTTGCCAAGCTATCACAATTCTCGCTCGAGGCTTCTTTCGGATGAACTGTATTTTCTCATTTACTTCGAAAATTCACAAAAGTTGAAGGGGGTTTTTTAGCGCTTTCTGTTTTTGCAAGATTTTGAACCTTCCCGCTGCTTTTTCTCAGCAACGGAAAGTGATATCCAGCTGAAATTTTGCACAGACATGCCAAAATTAGTCCTATTGAGAGTGATAGAGTTGGATTTTTGACACTTTATGTGAGAAGAATGCTGTCCCAGAATGAGCAAACCCAGCCGATCGCTAATCGCAAAAACAATATAAACAATTGAAAAAAACCACATTAGAGTGATAAATTAATAAATCTGGCCTTATCACTCCCGAAAGGACCATAAAAGATACAAATCAGTGAAAACAGACCTGAAAAATGTTTAATGGTTCTCTCAGACTTTTGGCGTAAAGTAGCGCTACTCATTAAACAGTCAAATTTAATTTTCTCAAGAACCAAAAGAGATAGGCCAATAAAATTTCTTGTGGAAACTTACTTTTACATACCTAATGTGTGTGCCAAATTTGAATGAAATCGGTTGAGTTAGAATTTTGACCCCCCGTTCCCCCTTAACTTGAGAACAATTGAGCCGCCATTATTGGGTGAAAGCGTGCAATGCAGATTGCATTTTCAGATGTTTCAAATCAATAATCATATATCTGGTGGGCTTGCATTTCCACTGCGTCATCCTCATCCATTCCTGCATTTGTGGTGCAACTGCAAACTATGCCAATCAGGGATGGGTAGGTATTCTACATGGGGTTTTCTACGTGTCCAATCAGGCGTACACAACTGCAGCGTACGTGTCATTGTGAGTACACAATTATGGTAATGCTCTCTAAAAGCATTTCCTGAATTGTGTACGCCGTAGAAAACAAACGTAGGAAACTATTTTCTACGTGCGTAACAAACTTGTGTAGAAAACTATGCCTTTTTATTTTTGTTTTGAATCCCAATTTTCACGAGCATATTGTACCTCATAGAGCAATTTGAACCTTCTGCTCAATTGCCATTTACATAATATAGGTGCCTTCCTTACCAAAAGTCTTCAAACATAGGAGGTCATTATTTACTCCGGCGCCATTGGAACCAATGGCAGCAATCGCCGTAATAGATCATGATACTCGTGTGAGCGTGAAGTTGTACCCATGGAGCCCTGTTGAAATTTGGTGGCCCCTGTATTAAGCAGTCCTTTACAATTTCTCCGATGTTCGAGGACATTTGGTAGACTCTGCAGGGACCTATGGCCACTGATTAGTTGGTGGTTAACAGGCGGCAGGCCGTTTCACGTGGAATGGGATGGATTCCAACAAGTGCCATCTCATGGTGTCTCAAATGCTATAAGAAGGTGAAAGGCAAGGTGTAATCCAATGTGGTAAAACTTAGGTACCTATTGTAAACACAAGTGAAGACAGCTTGAAGCTCACAATGGTATATTCCAAACACCATTGGTCTGGTGACAAAAAATCTAAATTGTAATTTGTAGTCTCTAAATTTGTAAATTGTGATCACAAATAATCTCATTTGGTCCCTTGTACTTTGCAACATTAATGCTGACCATAGGAGAGCAGTAGATTTCTCTGACTTTGGCCATTTTCCAATTCCTGGCTTTGTTCAAAATGTGAGTTCATTCGCACTATTTTCAGTTTCAGTACTAAGTGGAGAGCAGTAAAATTTCTCAGATTTTGACCTTTTTCCAATTCCTGCCCTTGCTTTAAATCAACGTTTTTACATTTTTCTGTTTAATTTACATTTTTAAAATATTACCTATGCAGAAAACTTCTGGCTACAGATCAAAGAACTTTTACAAGCTTTTATAGGTAATGGTTTGTTACAAACTTTCTCGTCTGCAAACCGTAAGATTTAAATGAAGTAGGAAGTTAAGACAAATTACAAACCTAAACATAAATATTTTAATCGAAAAATACAGCTAGAAGAGTTGTGTACGTCACCACCCTACCTTGGAGTTGTTTGCAGTAATTGTGTACGCCGAATTGAGTTTTCTACGCGTAGAAAACTCGACGTAGGCAACTTCGACGTAAATTACGTCTAGTTCCGTACGTCTACCCATCCCTGATGCCAATTCATCGGGGAGGGTTTACGACCTGACACAATGTGATGGGATGTTTTCTATTTGCAATCAAAAATGGAAACATTTTTAGCAAATTGTAGCAGCTTCATAGAATTGATGTTTCTGTTTTCAGATCCTTGTGAAATTCCCCGAAGTAATATCGAAAGTGACGGAAGATTTGTGCCTTCATCCAATTTGTGAATATCTTTATGAAGTGTCGACTACATTTTCTGAATTTTACGACAATTGCTACTGCCTCGAGAAAGACGGCAAAGGTAATGTACTCATAGTGTCGACTATATTTTCTGAATTTTACGACAATTGCTACTGCCTCGAGAAAGACGGCAAAGGTAATGTACTCATAGTGTCGACTATATTTTCTGAATTTTACGACAATTGCTACTGCCTCGAGAAAGACGGCAAAGGTAATGTTCATAGTGTCGACTTATTTTCTGAATTTTACGACAATTGCTACTGCTCGAAAAGACGGCAAAGGTAATGTACTCATAGTGTCGACTATATTTTCTGAATTTTACAACAATTGCTACTGCCTCGAGAAAGACGGCAAAGGTAATGTACTCATAGTCGGTCGTCGGTTTTATGAGCTACTTCTTTAGTCCTCATTGTTGGATCGTTCAAAAATCGTCTTTCTTTTCAACCGTTTGGAATACCATCAGTCATTTGGCCACGAGTCCATGACATCAGGACAAAATAGCACATACTACATGGTTGCCTAGAAGGCTTGCTTACTTGCATG
>JASGXE010006711.1:0-20749 GCA_030068105.1 Sinentomon sp. SZTP_YWyxl | reverse complement strand
GAGGACTTAGGTAGGCAGTTAGGTATTACCCGCATCAATTCTAATTTGCTCCCCCTCTTCTCTTTCCTTTATTTTTTACTGACATTAAGGGCACTCTTCATTTGCCACTCGTGTGACTTGGAATTTTATTCATAATTTCTGTCTAATTCTGGCCACAAAAATTTCAACGGATTTTGATGGCATTCTGTGGCATAAACCCTTTTGATCAGGTACGAACACATTTTATTATCATTTGACTTTCATTTTGTATTGTCTTGTTTGTTTGTGCATGTCTTTCTTTTACTGGCCGGCGCTTTGAAATATTCAAAATTCATTAATTGCCTCTGCGGCATGAAAGTGGTAAAATGTCTTATGACATTGATTACCTAACCTACCGCATCGCGGTATTTTCTGTGCCTTTGCCATATATTATGGCTTTCTGACGCTCTCTTTTCCTTTTTGACCAATTGCGAATCATCGCATCCCTTTTAAAATTGACTTGACATGGTGCCTGGAAATCTGGTGCACCAAATCGTTGTGCAAAAGCCATCGGCATCGGTATTTTATGACATCTTATGACTCTGGACATTGTCTTTCGGTCGTGCCGGCGGGGGGACTCCGTCCCCAGTAAAAAAAAAACCCCTAAAAATTCACTGGCAAGCGACAAGACTCTGGGAAAATTGTGGTTCTCAGACCTTGACTTTCGACTCGAGAATGGTAAATACCTTTTTGCCTAGCGTCAACTTGCCTTGTGCGAATTCATATCCCAAAATGGCTGCATGGCGTGTGTCTTGTCTCATATGCTGCCATTCAGCACCAGCCTGGAATAGCCCAGCCAGTGTTGCCAACTTGCTACTTTTTTCGCAAGATCTTGCTACTTTTGAGTGTCTTGCGAAAAAAAAATTTGTCTTGCGACTTGCTATTTTCCTTGCTACTTTTGAGGAAAAATCTTGCGACTTTCTTGCGGTTTTCAGTCAATATTGGACACGATTTCGGCATTTTCAAACGAACAGAGGGTCATTTTTGGAGCAACAATTTTGTCAATTCAAAAAAATTGCAGGAGGGGAAAATCCAAAAGGCTGAGATTTCGGACGCGTTTATTGCTTTCGAAATCATTCTTTTCTCTCATTCATTGGAGTCGCGCTCTTTTTGAGTTATTCAGGAGAAGGAAGGAGTTGCAGATCACAGCAGGCCTCTGCTGTGATATTGACACCCAAAAAGTGCTGACATGATTGACATGAAGCCTCCTCTTGACATTTTCACGTGAGTGCGGCAAGCGGACCACAGACGACATGGAAGAATTGGCGTTTCGCGAATTATGCGGAACCACAAGGTTGGGTTGGGTTTGATACGTCCATGGCATTTTGAACTTTGTGAAATTCTGCGCAATGGTGCGTTGGGTTATATTGGATCAGGGCAGTTTGGTTTGGAGGTTTGGGGTTTCAAATTCGCACTGGACTGCAGCTTCAGTTCGCATCTTCCGCGAATTCCGCATTTTCGAAAGACCCGATTGCAGCGTTCCAGTCGAAACTCAACTTTTTGCGAAAAAAGGGGGTTATTTTGTGTTGGCAATGTTGTTTTTTTTTTTTGGGAATTTGGGCTTTTTTGCTGTGGGGCTTGAATCAACATTGCACTTTGTTATTTCATTTTTTGTTTCATTTTTTATGGACAGAGATTACAAACAGGACCGTTCATGAAGGTGGGCCTGGGTTCTGGTAAGAGGTACCAATTGGCAGGTACCTCGGTACCTACCGTGGATTGATCCACACCTTCACCTTTGGACCTTCTGAAAATTTTGATGCTTTTGAGCGACCCCATATAAACTTCATGGGAAAGAAATCGTCGTGAACCCCAATCAACATGTTGCGATGCAATTTTTTGCGAAATTCAGTGCAGAATCCTGCAAACAGCAAACATTCCCATCTTGCGATTTTTCTTGCGGATTTCAAAAAAATCTTGCGATTTCTTGCGGTTTTTGGGCAAAAAATCTTGCGCAAAATGAAAAAACTGTCTGGCAACACTGAGCCCAGCCATCCAGTTTCCGGAAGATGCTTATTTTGTCGAATGCGCACAGGTCCGATTTATGTGTCGTTCTTCTCATATACAGGGTGGATTTTTTAAAAGTATCACTGGCACTTTTTGCTGCCGCAGCAAAAATGGAAGGCCAAAATCGCTCCCGTGTAAACGAGCCTAAGAACACAGAACACCTGCATATTCGTCAGCTTCATGATCCATTGGGTGCTCATAAGCCTCAATTTTGAAGTTGAAAAAGTGAGCAATGAAATGTACATGGAAAGTTCCCACTTCTCTGTGTCTTGTCTCTGTGTCTCACTTCCTATCAGTTTGGTTACCTAACTATTGTGCATTGCTGTCTTTCTTTTCCGTGAACACAGAGGGGGTGGGTTGTAGTTGGTTGGCTGGCACACCCTTATAATACCATCTGGACTGAACAACAGGGTGTTGATGCTTGAAGATTCTTTACTAGTTCTCTTGCCATTATTATGTTGGTATGTTGCATTGTCTTATCAAGTCTTTTGCAATTATGTCTTAACTTGCTTGTCTTTGTCAGTTTGTCATTCTTTGCTGTCTGTTTGGTTGTTGGAAGTTGTTTGTTATTTACGGGTGTTCAGATCTGGTGGTTGGGGAGGGGAAGGGAAAAAAACCCAACCACACACACACACACCCACACCCACACACCCCACACCACACACCACACACCACACACCACACACCACACACCACACACCACACACCACACACCACACACCACACACCACACACCACACACCACACACCACACACCACACACCACACACCACACACCACACACCACACACACACACACACACACACACACAAACCCACCAAAACCAACACCACACAAAAACCCCACCAACAACACAACAACAAAAAAAAAAAACAAATCAACACAAACCCCAAAAACCCCCCCAAAAAACCCAACCCACCCAACCACACCCCCAAAAACACCACACCACCCAAAACCACCCAAACCCCAAAAAACCCCCCAAACCTTCAAACTAAAACCCCAAAAATTTAACTTTGGGTCACCGTCAGAATCCAAACATCAAAATTAAAATTCTTTGAAAAAATACTGGGCGAAGCAGGTTGTGTCAAAAGGCAAAGCCTACCTTATACACCCTAAATTTAAAGTTGATAATAAACACCGGCGGTTCTTAACCGATGCAAAGCGCGACAAAATGTAAAACCAAAGTCATGGTTCTGAAGCCCAAACGATTTGAGCTAAATTTTTAAAAAGAGTTTTTTGGGCCGGCAATTTCGGGCGCAATTAGTAAAACCTTTTGTCTCACCCAAAAATTCTGGTGGGGATAGAAAAACCATGTCTTGTTCCCGAAAAGGCAGCCGGATGGGAAGGACCCCACCACCCAAGGTTGGTTAGTACGCAAAAGTCTTTGGTTGGACACATTTTGGGCCTTAAATTTTTAAGTAGAGTTTTTTTTTGCCGTCGGCCCTTTTTGGTCCCGGCGAAAAGTGGGATTTTTTTTGCCTTGCCCAATTTCGATCCCGGTCGGCCCATAACGGTCCCGGGAGCAATGCTCCCATGCTCCCGACTTTTTGCAGCCCTGGAGATTAGGTTAGGATAGACTATCCTAATCTAACCTAACCTAACCCGTCTGGGTTAGTACGGCAGTCCTGTCCGGTTTTTAGGGACCACCCATGTGCTTCTTGTTAAATCGGGTTTTAGTTCAGAGATATTAAAGTTTAGGCAAGCTCTTGCCGCTCTTGGGCTCCAGACCGCACCTGTGTTGGGAAAAACTTTCGTGCAACTCGAACAGCGTGATCAGTGCCATTCACAATTGACTCTTTCTAATAGCAGATGGGCAGAACATTTGCCGAACTGTGAGCCCATGCAGCAGCAAGTCGTGTTAGGAATTGCAATGGGCTACTGCAGGCAAAACGAGCCTCATGTTGTTCATTTTGCTTAGCCGGATTTTTGGCAACACCATGTGATTCCAAGCCTTGATTTACTCTGTTCACTCAGATGGCAGACTCGCTTTTCGATCTGCATCCTCAGTCCTCACCTGCGCATGCACGTGTTCATTACGGCAATTCACTTCGAATTTGTCGTTGGCTTCGCACATGATAGAAACTGGATGAGAACTCCGACAGCAAAGCAGCATTGACGAATTCATCAGCAACAGAAACGAGTGAACTGCAGGACAAACGTCAGTTTTTTGCAGCCAAAATGATGCATGTTCCGCCCTGATTGGAACTTTGCAACCTTCCGTGTCGCTTTTGTGTTTTTCACAAAAAAGTTATCTGGTTTGGAGAGACGAGTCATAGCGTGTCCACACATTTGCGATTTTGTCGCGTCGTCGCGTGCGAAAGCGTTGTCCGGTGCAACGACATTGCCATGTGTAAGAACAAATCACCATGCATAGTGTACTACACACAAGGAGATGCTGTCACACCCGACAGCTTTTACGCGTGCGACAACGCGACAAAATTGCGAATGTGTGGACACGCTATCATGGAGAACTCAACCAGGTATTGGCGGACTTAACCAAGATTGGAGAGATAACAAAATAACAATAAATGCGTCATTCATTGGTCGATCAGATTGAAGTTCATCGTGGAAGTGTTTCGCGGTAACACATCCACAAAGGAGTGTTTACACGTTCCAACTTTGCTGTGACATTTGATTGAAAAGGTACCGTCACTGCAAACTCCATTTTTGTGTGAGCTCTGAAATGTGAGACATGCGTGATACTTTTAAATCTTCACTCTGTATTTTGGACCAAACTTACTCTTGGCGAAGTTGGATTCGACCAAGCAAGCCTTAACTCAAAATTTCTGACCATCCACGACTGCCTTGACGTGAAATTTGCGGAGCTGACTTCTCCAGAGCTGAAGCCGTGGACTTCTCTGCGGGTAACTTATCAACGGCTGTGTAACGTTGAAATGTCGGGGGTGATTGTTCCACAACTCGTTGCTCGCCGTGAAATTTTAAGGGGATGGAATTTTCCGCTGCTGCTGGCGTGGAAAGTACACGGGGTTGAGATTATCCAAAAATATTAACAGAATGAATAAGGTTAATTTTTTCTAAATTTTTCAAACGATTTTGCTTTCATCTGAAATGTAATTCCAGTCTCCAGATGTGTTTGAATGTTTTTCCAAACCGATACTGTTCTGGATTCTGTATCTTTTATTTTTCACTGGAAAAAACTGTGCTAAACAACACCATAGAAAGCAACAGTCATCTTTAAAATGTTGGACATTCACAAAAAATGGCTTCCTGCCAATTTCTGTGGAAGAGGATGATGGGAGCTGTCATGAGATATTGCCCACAGTTAGTGTTCGGAGTGAGGAATATTCCCAAAAATTCCTGGGAATATTCCCGCCCCTCTGGGAATGTTCCCAAAATTCCCGAGAATTTTCAATGAAAATTCCCAGGAATATTTCCAGTCTCGCATTGATTTTTCTGACTGTTTTTGACTTTGAAAAGTCTTCAAGGGAACATTCCCAGAAAAAATGCCCAAAATTCCCGGGAATTTTCAATTAAAATTTCTGGCAAAATTCTTGCTTTTGAATTTTCACATTGTTGGTAATCGCTAGGTTCCTGTCCTACCTAGTCTCACTTTGGTTTTCTCATCTGCTTTAGACTTTTTGTCTCCAGTGTAGCCAGCTTTGGGCATAAAAGAGGTAAGGGGTTGGACTTTGATAAGTGCATTTTCTGTGAAGGGATAAGGATAGCCTCTCATAAAATTTAATTGTTGTGGGCTTGCTCTCCCCATTGAGCCATTTTGCTCCTTTTGCTTGTTTACCTTCAACCCAGAGCTGTGAATGTGTAGCTATGCTTTGTCATAAATCTGGTGAAATTTTACCCCAGATTACCCCAGAAGTAAAAGTGCTGACCTAAACATTGCCATTGCAAAATAAAATTGACATGTGATTTGCGACTCCCCACGCCATCAACTTCCATCTAGGGTTAACCGGGGCAATTGTGGTTTTGGGGTAAATGTGGACACGGCCTGCCAAAATCCTACCATCTAGTTAAATTTACTGGGCCAGATATATAGTGAAATACCCATGTCATGTTTTCTTCGTTTTCGAAATAAAGCAGCACTGGATTGCCTTTCTTTCACAAATGGCATGCAATTTAAAAAATACGCTATCACAACATCGCTTTCGCAATTCAGCTGCGGTTTCTTCAAATTGCTCTATTTTTGGAAATGAAATGGATATTTCCATGCAATTTTTTTTGATTTGTGGCAAAAAGTCCTTTCTTTTTACTTATGCAATCAGAGCAATTACAACTCGTTGCAATGCTGTGATATTTCACAGTCCACATTTGCTCCCATGAAAAAGGGAGAAGGGGCAATTGTGGATCTATTTTTAGGGCGATTGTGGACCTATCGTTTTGGGGCAATTGTGGACCTATTTTTCCTCTCTCTTCCTGCATTGGAAGCAGGCGCGCGACCCTGCCTGTTCAGTTTGAATTTGTTTGCTTTTGAACAGTTTTATTTGGCCCTACAAAAGTCACAGGTACCTACTTAAAATCTGAGCCAAAAACGTGCTCCTTTTAGTTGCCTTTGTCGATTCTTTTGTTATCAGTGTTTTACCAGTGTGTTTTGAAAGTGGGCCCGGTCCTACCTACCTATTCGGTTTGAATTTAACAAGATGATTTAGGCTATGGTTAGATTGGCCAGCTCTCTTGCTCTTCTTCCTTGCAAGATGGGCTTGGTAAGCTGACTTTTAGGCATTTCAGATGTGTGTCAATTGCATCCTGTGTGTCAAGTGCATCCTCTATCTAGAAAAGTCGAGTGCCTCTGCGATAAAGTAACTTCCGGCTAGGCCTATCTTGCAAGTAGTGTGAATGTGGCAAGCTTTGAGGTCATTGCTCTGCATGTGCATTTTTGGACTTGGACCTACCTACCTTTCAGAAAAATAGATGCACACTCTTGCCGTCGGGAGAATGTTAGTTTTTTCAAGGAGTTTTGTACCACTCGATGATTTGATGTTTCAGGAGCATCACGCTCTCCTTAACGAAGCCAGACAAATGACTCCGCGAAGCAGACTGGTTTTGTTTAGCCCAGCCATTTGGCCTTGGCCTTTGCAATTGTTTCAACTGTAGAAAAGTGATGATTTATAACCGCTGGTTGGATATGATTGCACTCGAAAAAACTCGAGTGGGCATAAATTTACAGTCGGTAGGCAGGGTTGGGCATAGGGGGGGGGGGTTACCCCCCCTGGCCTTCGGCCGAGGTTACCCCCCCCCCAAGCCTTTTTCCGATGGTACCCTTGGCCGAAGGCCAAGGGTACCGTCGGAAAAAGGTGGGAAAAGAGTCCTGGTGTGTGTGCAGGGCACACACCAGGACTTCAATAGGAGCAACATTGTTTCTTTGTACTTTCTGTTTTGATTCCACTGCCGGAAAAAGGCTAGGGGGGGTAACCTCTGCCTTTGGCCGAGGTTACCCCCCCCTACCCCCCACCCTAGAATGTTGCTGTCAAAGTCCTTCCTGGTGTGTGCCCTGCACACACCAGGAAGGACTTCAATAGCAACATTCTGTTTCTTTTGTACCGACTTCCTTTTTGATTCCCCTGCCGGAAAAAGGCCAGGGGGGTAACCTCGGCCTTTGGCTCAGGTTACCCCCTGACCTTTCTCCAAGGGTACCTTTGGCCAAAGTCCTCGTGTGTCCTGCACACACCAGGAAGGACTTCAATAGCAGCATTCTGTCTCTTTTGTACCTACCTACTTCCTTTTTGATTCCCCTGCCGGAAAAAGGCCAGGGGGGGGTAACCTCGGCCTTTGGCTCAGGTTACCCCCTAGCCTTTCTCCAAGGGTACCTTTGGCCAAAGTCCTCGTGTGTCCTGCACACACCAGGAAGGACTTCAATAGCAACATTCTGTTTCTTTTGTAATTCCTGTCTTGATTCCCCTGCCGGAAAAAGGCTGGGGGGGGGGTAACCTCGACCTTCGGCCGATGTTACCCCTAGCCTTTTTCCGAGGGGACCCTTGGCCGAAGTCCTGGTGTGTGCCCTGCACACCCCAGGACTTCAATAGCTACATTCTGTTTCTTTTGTACTTTCTGTTTTGATTTACAGAAAATGGTAAAATGAAAAAAAACTCATCCAGAAAGTCGTGTCTTGACAGTTATTTCCTTGCTCCATCTATTGCGACTGCAAACCTTCCAGGATAAGAGAAAAAGGACCTGAAATGTCGTGAAATGGCATCTGAGGACCCCTAATTTTTCAAAAAAGCTGCAGCTTTTGGGGGACGCTGTCCCCCAAACCCCCTGCCGGGGGCGCTGCCCCCTGGACCCCCGCTGGGGGGCACGGCCCCCAGACCCCCCATGCTGGGGGGCTGCCGCCCCCAGACCCCCTGCACGTTCGGTGCCCTACCCCTCCCCCCGTCGTAGACCTCTTTACCCCCCCTCTAAGGTACCCTACCTTGCCCATCCCTGTCGGTAGGCACCTGCATTTGGCCCCAACAAAGCACCTGAGAAACTTTGGCAGGGCCTAGGAAACAGCCTGAGGCACATTTTACTTGGAATGTTGTTGTCTTTTACAACCCAGCCTGATCGTTCTTCCCTTTTTATTACTCTTTCCTGCCGATTTTCAACAAAGCAACAGTATTTGACTCGGACTAATGCCTAGGCCTAATATTGATAGGTTGACTTTGACCAAGTGGAATTTTGACATTCAGGCAATGATTGACACATCTTTATGATTTTTTGACAGAAGTTTCAACGAATTATTGGAAGTTGAAGAATGAATGGTCAGTTTTGCGCAAAATCTTTCTTACGTTGTTACACTGCGCTCAAATATTTCCACTTTGAAGAGTTAGAAGCAGATATTCAACAGCTTCTCATAGGCAAACTAAAAAGAGAAACCTCCACATTGGCCACATATGCCCCAAACAGTTCCACATTGCATCTGAATGAGGAAATGACATTGCATCCACATTTACCCCACACGTGGTCACATTTGCCCCAAGTTAGAGGGGCAAGTGTGGGCACGAAACGAAATTTTTTGAAAATAACACATTTTTTCAAACAGGTCAAACTCCACTATTTTTCACGAAATGGAAGGAAACATGACAGGGTACCACTGTGCAAAATTTCAGGCCCCAGCTTCATACAGTTTCGGTGATAGAATAAGTCAAAAGTGAGTTTATGTTTTTCGCGACCACAATTAGGTACCCCACTTCTATAGACGGTTCTTCTATAGACGGTACTTCTTTACGACTGTTTTTTAGCAACAGCAAGAATGCATTTTTATTTTGACTGTTGAACATTATGACATGACTGTTGAACATTAAGCAATACCCACACGTCTTTGCAGCTCTTATTCTACATGAAAAATGAGTTAGAATTCCTTTTGTTGGCCCAAAGCGCATAGGTACAACTTCCATTTGTATCTTTTGGTGTGCAGGTTCCAACGCGGTTGCCACGCAGTTCCCCAATGCGAGCTGTCGGCTGGCAACTTCAAACAATTACAGTCAGGAAAAGGCGCTAGAATCAGACACGAGAGTCTGCAGTCGCGAACTCTTGATCATGCCATCATGATAGTCAAGAAGGAGCAGATGTTTATAAATTTTTACCAAGTCTCTCGAGTCGGGAGCAGCCCCACACGATGATTTCAAAGGAGTGCAAAACTGCCCACGGTTGAACAACTCCGCTACCTAAATGTGAACTAAATGTGTACTCCGGTACCTAAATGTGAAGTAGGTATGATTTTTCGATCAATTAAAAAAAAAAGAAAGGAAAAAAGAAATTTCGAAAGTTGGAATTGAGCCATTCGCAAACAGGCCAGGAATAACCGGGTTTAAAAATCGCACAAAATTTACTTTATGCCGCCCTAGATTCGCCCTTTCGCATCGGAATTACCGACGGCAATTTACCGTAGAAAGTGGTACAGGTTCCACAGAATTCACAGCCCCACTGAGTTTAACCACATTAGTAATTATTATCCAAATTTTGCTGCTTTCGTGAATTTTGCATTTCATGCCAGCCTGTATCTGGTCTGCGGATGATGGCGAAATGACACATTTTCATGGAAACTGGAAAAATGTGATAATCTTGTTCAACAACCCAGAACCACTCGTTTGAAAAAAATTGAAGTTCCCATGCACAGAAAAATCACAAAATAGGTGGGTACATGGGAATATCCCAAAAATTCCCAGTTTGTTCCCAATTTTTTTTTTTTAATTTTTCCGGGAACATTCCCAAAATTCCCGGGAATGTTCCCAAAATTCCCAAGGAGGGAATATTCCAAAATTCCCGGGAATTTTCGTTTGTTCCCAAAATTCCCGAAAAAGGAATATTCCCTCAAAGTAAATTCCCGGGAATTTACGAACACTACCGACAGAAAAAATTGACATCTCAGGGATTTTTTTCTACAGGGTGGGCCAATAAAAAGTAGCCCGTCTAAAAATGTTTTTCTTACCTCAAAGAAGGTGCTGGAAATGGAGGCCGCCGGCGTCAAGGCATCGTTGAGCCCTGGTAAGGGTGTTGATGGATACATTCTGCAACTCCTCTGCAGAGATGGCGTTGATGGCTGTGGTGATGTTGTCTCTGAGGTGGGCAATAGTGTGGGGGTTGTCGTGGTATATTTTCCCTTTCAAGTTGCCCCAGAGGTAAAAATCACATGGAGTCAGGTCGGGCGATCGCGGAGGCCAGCGGCCGCGACTGATGATCTGGTCGTCTGCGTAAACCTGCCTCAGCCGAGCGAGGGTTTCGGCAGCAGTGTGGGCGGTGGCATTATCCTGTTGGAAGTATCCACTCTGTCGTTCCTCATCGGTTAAAGCTGCAAGGAAAGGGTTCAGAAGCTGCTGCACATACCGCCGCGCGTTGATGGTGGTTTCAAAAAAGACAGGTCCCACAATTCGCCGGCCGGAAAGAGCACACCAGACGCCGATTTTTGCAGCGTGAGTTGGTTGCTGCACAATCTCGTGAGGGTTTGCCGCCGCCCACATGCGGCTGTTTTGGGCGTTGACATATCCTCCCAAATGAAACCAAGCTTCGTCCGAGAAGAACAGAAGGCCGGGGTCAACATGACCGTCAGCCACCCCCTGGAGGAGCCAGCGACAGAATTCCTGCCTCGGCTGGGCATCAGCTGGCTGCAAGCTGTGAACTGCAGTGATTTTGTATGGTTTCAGTGACAGGTCTTCCTTAAGAATACGGCGACAAGATGTGCGGGAGAGCCCAACCTGCTGACTTAGCCTCCGAGTTGACTTGGTCGGACTCGCCTCGATGGCTGCTCGGACGGCATCAATGTTCTCTGGTGTACGTTTCCTTTTGGTTCGTAATGTTTTGGTGTAAGTCACCGAACCAGTCTGCCTCCACTTCGCTACAAGCTTCTGCATCGAACGCTTGGCCGGCGGATGAACGGCAGCGCCAAACTGGGCGACAAACTGTTCTCTGACCCGGGCGAAGGAAGCCAGCTTGGCGAACCGCTCCACAACAAAAATCCTCTGTTCCAAGGTCAACACCATTTCATCGAATAACCAGGCCCTGGAAACCCAATAGCAGTCCTACAAACTAATGTAAAAGAAATAAGTCAGGGAAAAATACTGCAGAAACGCATCTGAAAACACGGGCTGCTTTTTATTGGCCCACCCTGTACTTACCTACCTCAAATTTAATTTCAATTCAATCATTGACATGTGTGCAATCAACAGAAATTAGCAGCCGTTGACATGGCAATTGTGAAATTGTTAACAATTAGCAGTGTTAACATCATGATTCGGGATCATTAGGAATCAGAAGTTTACGATCAAAATTATTAGCAATTGCACAATGTCCAGTCAAAAAGAAGAAAAAAAAAAATGGAAATTATGTTTGAACTCACCAATGCGATGCATCCAGCATTTCAACGATGTGTCAAAAATGGTATCAAATGCTCAGAGGAAAAAGACGTCCAGTTGTAAAAACATGTAGGTAGATGACAGCTCATATTTTGCACAGCACCAGAAAATCACAAAATTAATTTTTCAGAAATTCAATAATCTGGTTTAACCGTCCTATATAAAAAATTGCAGGTGCCAGAGGCATCGCATGGTAAGAAAGAAAAGAAAACAAGGATTAGAATATGCAGTTTGAATTGAAAAGGTAATAATGCATACAATAGCAAAACCTAGTGGTGAAGTGGAGAGGACAGAATGTCCTCCATAGAATAATCAGTGAAAAAATCAAGGTGAATATCCGAGAAGTGTTTTGTGCAGTTCGCTCGATGTCATAAAAAGTGGTGTTCCTCCATTTTCCCATGAGCAAGTTCAGGGAAGACAACTCGCACACAATGGCAAATTACAGGTTTTCAAGTGTGAAGCAAAATATAATGTCCCAGCTCTCTCTTGAAAATTCCAAATGACCTAATTTTACTTAAGTCATTAGGCAAAGCGTTGCAGAATTTAGCAGCAAGGAAACCAAAGGAAAAAAGTCCAAAGTTGGTCCTTATTCTAGAGGTTATGGCAAGTGACAATTCATCACATGATCTAAGATTATAATGACTCTGATAAAACGTTGCAGGAAGGAAGTCATTGTGTGAGATATGATTCAGTTCTTTAAATGCTAAGATTAAGATTTGATAACGAACTAGTTGACTAATGTTTAGGCAGTCGTTGTTTAACATGACTGATGCAACAGGAGCATTGTAGCCAAGACCAAAAACCACTCTTATTGCACGATTTTGTGGGATCTGCAGTTTTCTTAATGAAGAGTTATACTTGCATCCCCAAACAGCACTGCAATATCTTAGATGCGATTCAACATGGCTTCGATATATGCTCAATCTTATAGGCAATGGAAATATGCGTGCACTTTGATGCAGAATGTATATTGCTGAAGCCAGCTTACTCTCAAGATGAGATATTTGAGCATGCCAATTTAATTAAGAGTCTATGACAATACCAAGGAGTTTATTGGCGTTGGAGTAATTTACAAAAGATTGGCCGACTTTAATCAAATCAAAACAATTTATCCGATTTTGAACCGGCTTAAAAATGCAAAACTTATGACTTTGATACGTTTAGCAGACGTTGGTTCATTCTTGTCCACAAAACAATCTGGTTAAGTATGTTGCGACCCCTGCATTTAATGTAGGTAATGGGATGGCATCAGAGCAGGTAATTTTACAATTCCCATTTGGAGTTTGCAAACCTCAAATACCTATCTTCTTCCGCACAATTGATAGGTATTGTTCCATTCTACAATTTTTCTATTGCATCCAGAATTTGTTTTTCCTCTCCGGAAATAGGAGAAAATGAGATTTTTCAGGAGCCTGTGCCAATCTAGGTACCTACTCTTGCAGTGCATGAGTTCCCGACACTTTGTATTGTAGCCTCACTTGGGGTTATTGTTACTTGTCAGCCTGGGAGTTTGGGGAAAGAAGAATAAGTTTAACTCACATCACCAGGGATATTTCTGGCCAGAGGAAAGTCAGATGCTTCTGGACTTCTGGAGGTTGAGGATCGAGATGGAGCACCGGCAATCCTCACTGCTACCGCCTTGTCTCCCCTCGGTAGGTGCCTACCTACCTACGTGCGATAATTTTCTTGCAAGATTGAATTCTTGAATCTTTGTCCAAATTTTTGTTTTTTTTTGTTAGTAAAAGGCAGAAAAAAATTCTACCAAAATGAAAGATTTGGCAAGGCCGGTAGACGGCACCCACATGGAAGAAAAAAATCTGTGGGCATTCACACCTTGATTTTGTAGGTAAGTATTCACGTCCTGCAATGAGAATAGATCCTGAGCTCAACAAGGGTGAAGAATATCATGTCAAGGGTCTCCCGACTAAAGTTGCAAAAAGTTGGGAGCATTGGGATGGATGAAAGCCGACCAGGATCGAAATGAGCTGGCGAGCAAAAAGAAGCTTTTCGACTAAAATATGACCAGGCTCGAAGATCCGTGCTCCAGGGCTCCAAACGACTTTTTTGCAGCCCTGCTCCCGACCAAGCCCTAAGTATTTTTTTTCAAGTATTTTTAATAAAGTTTTTTTGTCAATATTGTCTGTCATAAGATCTCCACCGAAGATCGGCTGTTGAAAAGAATCCAGATTAGATCCAAAAATGCATTCCAGCAAGAGTTCGAGAAAGAAAAGACGACGGTTAAAAGGGACTACAGGATGGTTTCCTTGTCCTCATTTGTCATGAGAAGCATGCAAAACACACACGTGATCAGCACCAGCAGTAAGGTCACACACAATGGAGTGGAAAGAGAAATCACCGAAGAAGACAAATCTCACTGCTACGCAGTGCACAGCCTCAATGACGTCAATGTGGCACTGGATGTGGAGTCCCAAATACCTACCTACCTACTTCGTTGTTGAGTGTTCCAAAATGAAATGAACCGTGCTGTCTGGACTGCCGTTCCTGCGGACCATGCCTCTGAAAACCGGATGCGAAGCGTGCACCTCTGTCCTGCTGCCTGCACAGCCTAAATGGCATCACATCAATATGGCACTGGAAATAGGTGTCCCAAGTCAGGGTTGAGCATAGGGGGGGGGTAGGGGGGTTACCCCCCCTGGCCTTCGGCCGTGGTTACCCCCCCCAGCCTTTTTCCGAGGGTACCCTTGGCTGAAGGCCAAGGGTACCATCGGAAAAAGGTGGGAAAAGAGTCCTGGTGTGTGCAGGGCACACACCAGGACTTCAATAGGTGGAAACATTGTTTCTTTTGTACTTTCTGTTTTGATTCCCCTGCCGGAAAAAGGCTAGGGGGGGTAACCTCGGCCTTTGGGCGAAGTTACCCCCTACCCCCCCTAGAATGTTGCTATTGAAGTCCTTCCTGGTGTGTGCCCTGCACACATCAGGAAGGACTTCAATTGCAACATTCTGTTTCTTTTGTACCTACTTTCTGTTTTGATTCCCCTGCCGGAAAAAGGCTAGGGGGGGGGGTAACCTCGGCCTTTGGCCGAAGTTACCCCCCTACCCCCCCCCCCAGAATGTTGCTATTGAAGTCCTTCCTGGTGTGTGCCCTGCACACATCAGGAAGGACTTCAATTGCAACATTCTGTTTCTTTTGTACTTCCTGTTTTGATTCCCCTGCCGGAAAAAGGCTAGGGGGGGTAACCTCGACCTTCGGCCGATGTTACCCCCCAAGCCTTTTTCCGAGTGGACCCTTGGCCGAAGTCCTAACTCCTGGTGTGTGCCCTGCACACCTCAGGACTTCAACAGCAACATTCTGTTTCTTTTCTACTTTCTGTTTTCATTTGCAGATAATGGTAAAATGAAAAAAAAACTCATCCAGAAAGTCGCGTCTGACAGTTTTTTCCTTGCTCCATTTATTGCGACTGCAAACCCTCCAGGATAAGAAAAAAAGGACATGAAATGTCGTAAAATGGCATCTGAGGGCCCCTAATTTATCAAAAAAGCTTCAGCTTTTGGGGGACGCTGTCCCCCAAACCCCCTGCCGGGGGCGCTGCCCCCTGGAAAAGGACATGAAATGTCGTAAAATGGCATCTGAGGGCCCCTAATTTATCAAAAAAGCTTCAGCTTTTGGGGGACGCTGTCCCCCAAACCCCCTGCCGGGGGCGCTGCCCCCTGGACCCCCGCTGGGGGGCACAGCCCCCCAGACCCCCCATACTGGGGGGCTGCCGCCCCCCAGACCCCCTGCATTTTCGGTGCCTACCCCCCCCCCCCCCGTCGTAGACCTCTTTACCCCCCCTCTTAGGTACCCGACCTTGCCCATCCCTGTCCCAAGTACCTAGTTGTTGAGTAGGTCTTCCAAAATAGAACGAACACTGAACAGTGCAGTCCGTACAGCTGTGCTTGTTTACCTACTGAGCCCCTGAAAACCGGACCCAATGATTCATTGGTATCACATGTGCTGAACATCAGATTTCCATACCATTAAGACAATTATCAATGATTGTGACCATCAAAGTTCAAACCTGGGGAGGGAAGGCAACGCAACTGTCAGCAGCATTAAATGTATGTAAGGATGGGATAATGAAAGTGGAGGAGGAATGGAAAGGGGCAGGGTGGGAAAGGAAAGTGAAGACGAAATTTCATCGGAATATGGTCGCGGCCTGGTCATATTGCAATTAACTGTTTTACTGTTTTTTATTCGTTCACCCAATTGAATAACAGCAAACAACAGAATAGGAAGAAAAAATCATCATTGCAATCATACTCTGTCACTCACAATACACAACCAGGCCAGAACACACCCGTACATGAGACATCACAATCACAACATAGGTACCACATGCAGGCGCACCCATTGCAATCTCAGATTAGAAATATCCAAGAAACAACAATGATGAAAAGAGGAAACAAAAAGATGTGACAGACGAGGAGAGTAGGCACAAAGAATAAAGAGGAAGTGAAAGCAAAAAAGGATCTGCATGATAATTATTATATCACTATGCAACTTGAATCTGTTGTGAATAAACAGAAGCCTGGGATAACTGGTTCCAGTCTGCGATGGTTCCTGGAATGAAGAAGATAACTAGCCACCATGATTCGTAAAAATTTTACTCGGATGAAAATTAGAACTGAGAATGCCTCTTAGAGATAGAGAGCAGTGGCCAATAATTCACAGAGGAAAGTGTTGAAAGAAAAAGTACCTAATACCTAAGTAGGTACTCGAATAGGGAGAAAAATTGTTCAACACAAAGCGAGCAAATCTGCGCTGAATGTTTTAAGTTCATGATCGAGAGAGATTTGGATGGCCTGACCCAGGGCTGCAAAATGTCATTTGGAGCCCTGGAGCACGGATTTTGGTGCCTGGTCAAATTTTGGTCGAAGAGCTTTTTTTTGCTCGTCAGCCCGTTCCGATCCCAGTCGAAAATTCAGAAGGTTCAGCTCGCTCACGAATCGTCATCTCATTCGATCCCGGTCGAAAGTCAGAGCTTTTTTTGCTTCCCGGCCAATTTCGATCCCAGTTGGCCCGCAACCGTCCCGGGAGCATTGCTCCCGACGTTTTGCTGCCCTGGCCTGACCGTACCAGGGCCGGCGTATTCTGACCCTAACCTATGCTTGTGGTAACCCAACCTCACCTATGCCAGCGCCAGCAATGCCAGCCTTCGGTCCGAGTCCAGTCTGGCATCCGGCACCGGTGGTTGGTTGGGCATTGCCAAATCACACTGAGTGAGGGTGGGTGACTGATGAGTGCCAAGAGTTTCGGGCCAAGTGAGGCCAAAGCTGGTGCCATAGCATGTTTCCTAGTAGCGAATCCTACTTTAAAGGTGTGCTTAGGCAGGTAGGTAGGTAGGTAACCTACTTCTAATTATTCATCTTTTTCCCCTCCGTACCTCGATGGCCTATGCTATTTAGAATATCTTCCAGATGCTTTTCGTGCTGTACTTGCACTTCATTTGTGTTGCGTAAAGAATCCCCAGGCAGAGGCAGGTACCTACTTGGCGGCCAAAATGGATGACATCAATGCACCTCAGTTCGTAGATTTTCAAAGCATCAATCCCCTCGATTATTCTGTGGATGAAGCATTTTTCGGTAAGTTAGTGTGCCGATCTCTAGGTCTTGTCCTTTTTTGCTTTGTTTGCTCTGCAGCATTGCTTCCAATGACTGATTTACACTGCGGGAAAATGAAGGATTCTATCAAAATATTTGGCTGTATACCCATTGCAACTCACCCTCAGGTTCAACTCAATAGTCAATTCAGTGGATAGATTTGTGTTGCTAAAATTTCATTTTTTGCATGCAAAACACCTGTTCTGTTGTTGCATTGAAAGATGCATTCATCGCTGAAGATGCTGAAAGGTCCGAAGATTGGGGTGATTGGTGATGGATTTTCCCATTTTCGGACAACTAAAAAATTGACAATGCGTTGTCCTCAGTGTGCCAATGCATTGTCATGGAAGCCTGGTTCATACAAGCCAGGGAGTTTTTCCATGTTGCGGGCAGGAACCTATCTCTCAAAGCCTTTCTGAAACAGTTCCTGCTCGCTGACTGTCTGTACATGCGGGGTATCATGATCAGAGAATTAGGTAGGTACCCCACAATTGATGTGCACCACTTCTGTGCAACGTGTTTTCGACCTGCATTCGCGGGGCTCCCTTTGGTAGCCATCAATACCTACCCTCCACCCGGTTCTCCAGGTCTCCCCCGTGCATGACCCATGATTTTTAGTTTACCTCTTCGTGGCAAACAGTTAAATTTCGAGAAGGGAACCAGTGCTGCCATTTCAACCTGACTTTGGAGCACACGGCCTGAGGGATGGAATCATCCTGCCTCCCTGTATACTGGTGGCAGAAAAAGATTACCCACACATGTGAAAAATTTCCACTCTTGAGATTTTAGCAAATACTCCATGCTGTAAAAATAAAAGATCCTCTTTCATCACTGATGTCAAAATCAGACACCTCTAGAAAGCTCCGTTGCAATTTGGCGCTTTAATTTCTACCGCCTGCATAAGAGTAAAAAGAAAGAAAAAAAAGTTTCGGAGGCAACGGTTAAATGGGAAAAACTCATGTATGAGTAATCTTTTTCCACCACCACTATACATAGACAGAACTGTGCAGCGAAAGGATCCTGAGTCCTAATTTTTGGAACAATGATCATCCACAAGACACTCCGGGAAGTAAAACAACGCATGGGAAGTAAAACAACGCATTGAGTCATTTTCTTCCGAAAATTAAAAAGTGCAGAACTTTTTGAACCACCTTAAGACAATAAGAATCATATACGAATTAGTGTAATTTGCTTGGAGATGACTCCGGTGCAAATCAACATAGTTTAGAAGAACTTTCACGGGGAGAAAAATATGAGCCTAGGCAGCATGGCATCAAGCATGCATTTTGACGGAAAACCACTGCACAAGAGTTCGCATCACCAATGGAGTTGCAACACCAATGGAGTTGCAACACCAATGAAACGCAGCCCACTAAAAACAAAAACCACAGGAAAAGGTGAATTCGACTCATTGGTTGTCCTTGTCTGATTTACCCTGTAAGCTTGAAGTTGTGATTGTGCCTGCCAAAGTAAGTTGGTAGAGGCAGGAATTCCTCTACCTCTTCCAGTCCAAAGTACCATACGTTGGCGCTCATATTGATGCAATGCACAAACCAGATGCATTGTTTCTGCAGTGGTACCTACCAAGACCAGAGCGCCATCATTGGCGCCCTGCTATTCCACTATTCCAGACACAAAGACCAGATATATATACAGTGGATGAACTTTTATAATGTCTGAAGACGATTTGCCCTTTCAACAGCTGGAATTTTTCCCCTTTCAGTTGCGCAATGAATTTGCACATCAAAGCAGTATTTCCCTCTGTTCGTTTGTCTTGTTGCTTGGTCAATCTTAATTTGCTTTAAATTACCTAGACTGACTTTGTTATTCCAGATTATTCAGAAGAAGATTGTGCAGAGCCACCGCCGACTGCCACCGCCACGACTCCAAATCATCGACTCCAACCTGTGAAACAGACAAATTGTGTCCCGCCACCGGACAACTCTATTGCAGATTTGGAAAGTGATTTCGATGCCATCATCAGGGAGTTTAGAATTGATGAGGAAAAAGCTCAGCAAAAATATCTTCCGTTTCCTGTTGCTAAAGGTAAAAATTGTTTACACCCTTAGCCTATTTGGTGGTTTTCTGTGAAATGCCCATCAGTATCCAGGCATCAAATTGTATCTGGCTCCACGATCTGTTTCACAAACGCTGAAACAATTATTATTGCCTGATTTGAGGTCATTGTCGGACGGGATGTCAATTTTTGTTGACGACGTTCAACTTGTGACCCGTTCTACATCAAGTCGTGACCCGCTCTTGGGCTGCACCATTCGCACACCAGTGGCAGCAAGCATATCATGATGTCACTTTTTGTGCAATTTGACAACTGTGACGAACCACTGGATGGAGATTTCTATTTATGAAAACGACGACGTGCTGAGATGGTATGTTTTTAGTTACGTAGTCAATGTTTTTTCTCTCTTCGACCTTGAATGCACGTGGAGAGAAACCGCAGTGTTAATAGAATGAGTCAACCTCCTGTCCAATGCATTCTCCCACATCTGTCCCCACACCACAAAAACCATACTCGGTTTGATGGCAATGTCTGATCGGATGTCAATGTGTGAATATCGGCCCGACTTCTGACCCATTTGGTGGAGACTGTTCTTTTTATTTTCACGGCTGCGGTTACTCGGATTTGCGGTCGAACAGCGCGGCAAAAAAAAATCGCATACATGTTTGAAAAAGACTCCAGTTCAAAGAGTCGAAACGATGTTATCAAAACTTGACATCCGACCCAACTTTGGCCTCAAATCAGGTAGGTACGTACCTAATTGAATGTTTACAGTGAGTAGGTACCCAGGTATGTAACATTTGAATTTTACAACTACCTATCTACTGGTAGGCTTATGCCTCATTATTGGAGGGAAACCTGAAATGCTGGCGGTATCAATGGTCCGATAATTCTTAAGACGTGTCTTGGCTGAATCTCGACTTGGATTTGTTTATTGCTGAATGCTGTGATGGCAAAAATGGCAGCCAGTGCTGTGCCCTTCCACACTAGACTCAAAACAGCAATTTTCTCGAATTGAATCCTAGCCAATGTCACATCTGAGGAATTGGACCAATGAAAGAGAAGTTGAAATCTGCAGATTTTACATAGAAAATACGTTGAAAATAGGGTTTGTTTGATTTTTTTATTGGTGCCAATAGTTCCATCGGTCAAAGCCCAGTGGCAAAAATAAGGAATTTGGGTCCATGTCAATTGAGCAGCGTGCCCATTGCAGTTCGCAATGGATGACATTCTATTCTTTGAATATCTCAAGGATAGTGTCTGGGATCCTTTCAGTGTGGCTGAAATTCCTTTCAGTGTGGCTGA
>JASGXE010006710.1:0-20489 GCA_030068105.1 Sinentomon sp. SZTP_YWyxl | reverse complement strand
GCAATGAATCGCATACCTGTTGTGTGAATTTATGAACCGTGATCCATGTTCCTTCTTTCCATTCCCGAAATCGCACGGAAATGTTGACGCTTTTTTCTGCGCCGGAAACACTGCCGTTTCCGCTTCCAGGGTGACCGCGAGAATTTCTCCCTCAGTGCCGTCAGCTTATAGGTACTTGGAAAAATCACCAATCACAACCAGATTCATGCTTATTTTAGGAGTTTCCTCCTCTCCGTCTTCTGACTCTCCTTTGTGAAACTGTTTACAGCAATGAAAGCAGTTTAAAAAGCAATTAAATCGATCAGTATTTCAATGCCGCATCAAAATGTGTGTCTTTACCCAGATGATAATTTTTCTATCTGGGGCTGAAAGTGAACTATGCTAAGTGGACTCTCAATTAATGTTTTGCCAGGAAGTGCGTTCCACTCAGCAATGGTATAGTGAAAAGTTTCCTCGTCTTTTTGAAATACCACAACCGCAACTTAAAAGCATGATCCAATTCAATTCAATTCAATTCTTTATTCGTGGGAGTTGCCTCCTATTGAATATAGTACACACATTTACATCAATAAGAATTATGCACAAAAGCAAAGGGGAAAATTAATACAATTAAAACCACGAAAAACTTAATACAATTATAAAACGAACATATGAATGCATAAATGAATGCACGTATATGCATGAACAATGAATGGATTTGAAAAATTTGAAAAACAATGAACAAATTTTGGCACCTGTGGAAAAATGTCAGGAGTTACAGACAAGCCGAATTTGGCTTGAGCACACCGTTGCCCATTGGTCATAATGTCCAAAAATGGCATGAGCGCCGTTGGCCCAGTGGGAGGCCGGCGGCGTGTTTAGCCAGGCAATAAGGGAGGCAATAAGGAAGAAACCCCGCCATAAAGTATTCCATTCATTCCTGCAAAATACACCAAGTCTCGTCCCGGAACACACATATACTCCACTTCCCGTCAAAAAGTTGTAACACATTATGCTGCGCGACCTGGAACACCTCCAGCGTTTCAAGTCTCTCACGCGTCCCCAAACCCGTGACAGGAAATGGAACATTCGGCGTGTTCCAAGAACTCACCGGGCACTCCCAAAACGCTCCCAAAAGAACACCTCCCATCCATGCCCATTCGCCATAAACGGCGCTTCAACCCGAACTTCTGATTTGGAGAGCACAAGAAATTTGCAAAAAAAAAAAAAAAAAAAAAAAAAAAAAAAAAATTTTTGCATGCAGTTGAAAACGAATGCACAACAACTGACTGGAATGTGAGGAAAAGGTCGGGGATGGATATCAATGTATGAAAAGTCCGTCCGCCAGCATATATCGAAAAAACCTGAGGAGAAACTGTTGCGGAGGGCAACTTTGTTGCACAAGGTGAGACTCGAGACGAGTGTTCTTTTGACACATGCACATAGAGTGCTTGTCACTCACTGGCACTGCTCAGGTTTACACACCCACATTACCCATAAAAACGGATTCCTCTGCATTGAAGTTGAGCCATATCGAGAACAAATGTGTCCTTTCCATTGAATGGAATGTTTACAAATACAACCCAAGCAATAAGGACAAGGATATGAAATCATTGAAGAATGCAAGAGAAAAGACATATTACAATTATTACACAATTTATAGCACAAATTTGTGAAGCTACTGCAGGGATAGTAAATTGACATCGGGACTAATTAGACTCTCAAGGCGCCTTTGCAGGATGGGAATGCTCAGCGGTAAGGAAAAAATCTCTGATGGTAATGAGTTCCATTCCGTAATGGTTCTGCCCAAGAAGGAGAACTTGCCAATATCTTTCTTGAAAGCCCAAGGTTTAAGTTTGTAGTCATGATCACGGTGGGAGTAGAAAGTTGGTAAATCAAGAAGCCCTAACATCTGACCCCACCCGCCGACATTTCCAAGGACCTGGAACAGGCTGGTGAGGCGGGCAATCCGCCTTCTTTCTGCAAGGGAATCCCATCCCAGACGTTCTATCATTTTACTTACACTGCTCTTTTGCCTGTAATCGCCCTGCACAAAGCGCGCAGCCTTGCGCTGAACCTTTTCGAGAGACAAACTGTGAAAACCAATCCATGGGTCCCAGGCTGGAGCGGCGTATTCTAAAATAGGCCGTACTAAGCCAAAATAAGCAAGTTCGCGAGTTCGGGAAGGGCACTTCCTATAATTTCTTTTCACAAAGTACAATGCTCTGTTGGCCCTCATCGCGATCATGTTTAAGTGAGATGCCCAGTCCAGCTTGCTGGAAAACTTAACACCAAGGTAAGCAATCTCACTTGATACGGAGAGAACCCTCCCACCAAGATGGTATTGTGGATCAAAGTCAGTACGTTTCGTGGAAAAACGGATATAACAGCATTTACCAAGATTCAATGCCATGGCAGACTGATCACACCATTCTTCAATGAGATTCAGGTCCTCCTGCAAACAACATTCACCCCGAGCAGGTAATTCTGAGTAGATAATGCAGTCATCGGCGAAGAGCCGAATGGATGAGCGCACACGTTGGGCAAGTTCATTGATATAGATGATAAAGAGAAGAGGGCCCAAAATACTACCTTGGGGCACGCCTTTGGTTACAGGGAGGGCTGTAGACAATTTCGAGTCAACACGAACTGCCTGCGTCCTGCCAGACAAGTAACCTTTTATCCATTTAATCGTAATAAGGTCAAGCCCCAAGAGTTCCAGCTTCCTAATCAGCAAATCATGATTAATCACATCAAAGGCCTTGGCGAAGTCTATGGAAATTGCATCCATCTGTGCACCGCGATCAAGCGCACTAGCCAAGTCTTGAACAAATGCTGTAAGTTGAGTGGTGCAGGAATATCCTGGTCGAAAACCATGCTGAGCTGGAGACAGCAAATTGTTCGCGTCAAGAAATCTTCTGATGTGATTAGCCACAATGAACTCAAGGATTTTGGAACAAGTATTCAGCAAGCTGATTGGTCTATAATTGGAAGGGTTTGAACGGCTTCCCTTCTTAAAAATGGGAACGACAACTGATTGCTTCCAACAGCTTGGCACATTTCCCTCCAAGATACAAGCATTGAATAGTATCACAAGAAACTTGGAAACAACATTCGGAAGCAGCTTCAAAAATTTAATACTCACTGGCCCAGGTCCTTCACTCTTTTTCGTTTTCATCCGAATGATTCTGTTTATAATGGATGTTTCAGTGATCGAAGGTCCCTCCACAGCATTTAAACAGGGCCCCTCTGGGAAATTTGGGAGAGCAAAACCTCTAAAGGCCTTGACAAATGTCTCATTTAAGACATTTGCCTTGGAAACCGGGTCTTCAGCTTCTGTTGGCTCATCCCCAGCAGTGACGAGAGGAGGAATACCTGACCCAGATTTACGCCGAGACTTGTTATATCTCCAAAATTCCCCACGACAATCTCCATTGACAGAAAGCGATGAAAGATAGGTCTCTAGAGCCCTATGTTTCGAGTTGTTGTAATCCGAAAGAGCGGCAGAAAATGCAGCCCGATTTTTGCACGAAAATTTCTTTATCTTAAATAGGCCACGTACTCTGCGCTTTTGTGTTCTTAATTCCGCAGAAAACCAAGGCGGTTTAGCTGTATGTACGAACTGCTTCTTGGGGATAAAATTGGTTGAAGCATCTTCCACAATGGAGCTAAAGTTATCCCAAAGGAGGTCCAGATTGGGGCCAGCCACATATTGCAGGGAACGAAATCCTTCTAGTCGCTGCAAGAGAAACTTGGACATAGCCACTGTGTCTGCTTTGCGGTAAACGAAAGTCCATTTCTTTATGCTTACAGGGGCCGGTTTTTCAACATCTAAACTAAGGGAAACTACAGAGTGATCTGAAATTCCTTCAATAACCTCACAACTTGACACAATCTCGGGTGGCCTTACCAGGGAGATATCCAACAGGTGATCACCCCTTGTCGGTTTACGTGTGAATTCAGTGAGATTGAATTTGGAAATCAACGACAGGCACCTGCGGTTTAAGGCCACTCCATATGCGGGATGTGTTCGGATTTCATTTTTGTGCCACAAGATATCCGGCAGATTAAGGTCGCCTAGAATCAAAATGGGCATATTTGCCTTTTTCAGCAGGTTGAAACTACAGAGGCAGTTATCAATGGCATCAAATAAGCTCGGATCATTAGCAGCCGGAGATCTGTAAACAACTAGAACATGTAGAACAAATGGGGAGGAAGAGGTGCTGGAAGGGCAGCTAACTTTGCAGAGGATGAATTCATGGCTCGGGTCTGAGTATACCAGGGAAGCATTGAGAGACTGTGCCACGCAAAGGGCAACCCCTCCTCCATGACTAGTCCTATCTCGACGTAAGGCACTGTAATTGGAAGGGAAGATCTCACTGTCACTGATATCAGCCGATAGCCATGTTTCGCAAGCTGCTACCAAATGTGGTTCAGTTACCTCAAGAAGGGAGCCAAATTTAACACATTTATTTTTTAGGCTCTGAAAATTGCTGCTCAAAATACGGAGCCGATCACTGGAAGAACTCTGGAAAATAGATGGAGACTGCAGGGAGGAATTTGCCATAAAGGGACCAAATTCCCCGCTCCCCGGAACTGAAGGATCAGGACTTCCGACACCCACACTGTAGCGGAGGGTACACGTTGCAGGGTAATTTGTCCGCGAAGTTTGCGTAGACCCAGTATCACGCTTGTCTCCACATGTCCGAATTTTCCCTGCATCAGTTAAGCTCCCAGCGATTGGCCTAAAAAAATGTTTGTAAGAGAAATACAACCGAAACGATTCAAGTGAAGCCCATCACGGCCCCAACAACGTTCTAAAGGCAGGAATACATTTGTATCAAGAAAATGTACATTGCAATTTAAAATACCATTTAGCTGCACAACTGATGCCTAAATGCGACTGTTTAGATTGTTAATTTGGTAATCAAGGCTGTCACGTGTGCGAATTACTCCCGAATATCCTTCCATGAATAATGGTGTGGAATTTCAATGATTGGGGGCAACTCACTCCGGCCGCCCATAATTGCAAGAACTTGGAAAAGACCGAGGATGCGCACATCTCTCGCCTCCTTATTTCACGTACCGAATTCCAGCCGAGTAGGAAGATTTCATGGGTCGCACTGCTCCCACATAAAAGGCGGTCGGCACGGCGCGATATCATCTCCAACAAATTCACAAGGTGTACAAACCAGGGATTCCATGCAGTAACGGCTTACTCCATGATCAGTCGTACAAGGCTAGAATAAGACAGTTTTTTCCTGATTTTTAAGAAATTGCCTATGATTTATCTTGACAAAATACAAGACCCGAGTTTAAGACGCATGTCATTTCACTACTCGGTGAGAGCAAATTATCACCAATTGAACACTGAGATGTTTCGGCACGTACTGCGGCCGTAAATTGATTCAAGTAGCACTTTTGTTAAAATTTATCAGCGGAGGACCTTGTGCACCATTCCTCAAGCCTATCTCAGTCGCATTGAAGCTCAAACATTCGGCAGGTTTCCTGATGATAGTGTATGATACAATCATCAACAAAGAGTCTTATTCTATTCTAATTACGGCAGATGCAGATCATTAACATAAAGTCGGAAACCAAGTGGCCCAAAAATGCTACCCTGAGTCACCCCAGATGTTCAGTCCATAAAACCTAACAACCTGACTTTGGACGGAAACCAGTTACCAGTTTATAGTACGAGTATATTTGTCAATGCCAAAGAAAAGCTAATTTTTCAACCAAAAGTATGAGACTGTACCAACGTCAAAACCCTTTATAAAAAATCAATGGCTATTGTATTCACCGTAAAGTTTCCATCGAAGGCACTATGCTATGTCCTGTGTGAAGGTCTGAGTTGCAAAGGAATAACCGGACAAAAATTATAGCTTTAATAAGCGAATAAAAATCCAGTACCAATTTTTCCAATTTTAGGCAAAAAGAACTATTCGTAAAATATCTTTATGATAACCCAGACCAAAAATAACAGAACTCGGACGAATCAAGTGTTGAACTTCTCTTTTACGGGATATCTTTGAGCCCATTTCTCCAATTTTGACCATTGTCCATTTTCTGGCCTAGTTGGACATGTGAATGTGTTCTCCCTTTGTGCAGTTTCAGTCGTCCTTGTGATGGCCACACTGATCTGGGAGTGCTTTTCTCAGGTTTTGGCCATTTTCCAATTCCTGGACTATGTTCCACTGCCAAAAAACTATTTTTAAATGTGTGATAGTTTTTGTGCAGATCTCGGAACATGGCGGATGCATATACATACATGCATAGAATCGATCGTTTTCAAAAGGTAACTGGTCCACAAAATAACCTTTCACGCAATCTCTTCACCGCTGCCATACCACATTGTCTGAGACCATATTCACATCACTGGAAAAGACATCAAATGCGCAACAACAAATAACAAAGTCTGCTTATTCCTCCGAGAAATCATAACTTCATCAATGCAAGATTAAATGAAGGGTTTAAAAGCAATATTTTCTCGTTTTTCTCATAACCCCGTTTTGGACAACAGGATCCCATAGTTACCTTTTGTTGAAAAGGATAGTGCATTATTTTTGCCACTTTTGGTGGCTGATTTGCCATCGAATTATTTTATTTCTTCTTTTTCGTTTGAATAGTGTTTACTCTGCCATGTAATAAAATTTGCGCCATCTTGTCCCTTTTCACAATCTGTTTTTTGCGTTTTTTCTCTCAGCCGAGCATTATATTCGTATATTCCTATGGAGTAAAGAAGGATTGAAGAATAGAAATTTATTTATTTATTTATTTGAATAAAAAACACCTACAAAAAGATTTGGCAGGTGGACGAGTAGTAGGCCTACAGTGCATGGCACCAAGTCAGTAAATTTAAATACGTGTCAGATAAAAATAAAAAAGAGAACATAAAAAATAAAAAAGGAACACAACGCACATAGAATATATCGAGAAACAATGAACCAGCAGAAAGAATCAAACAGATGGATGAGCACGAGCCAACTGACCTTGGGCGTATGCGATTGTGGGTGAATTATGCGGGAGGGAATTTCACTCCCTTACAGTTCTTGGAAAAAAGGAATTATAGTGAATGTTTAATTTAATCAGTGGAGCAACAAAATGAAGCCCATAATCGGTCCTTCGTTGAGGTCGTCGCATCACAAACTCGGGAGGAATTTTAATTTTCAATTTTGCACACAAAATTTTGGGAAAATTTCCTGCGTTTTCGCCTCTGCGCTGTGCAAGTGATGGCAGTCCTAAAAGATGATGATGAATTAAGAGCGAGACACTTGATGAACATGAGAAATTGCCAGAGATAAAACGGGCAGCCCTTCTTTGGACTCTCTCAAGTGCTTCAATATGGCAGCAAAGATAAGGGTCCTACACGACAGTACTCAAGAATTGGCAGGACGAGCGAAGTATAAGATTTTAGTTTTGCTTCCTTTGACGCCAAGGACATGTTACGTTGAAGCAAGCCTAAAATCTTTCGCGCTTTGGCAACAGAATAACTGACATGATCATCCCATCGTAAATTCTCTTGCAAAATCACACCTAAATATTTGAATGAGCATACTTTTGGAATAACATCATCACAAATAGTGTACAAGATATTGGAGAAGTTGGATTGGACTTTAGATCTCTCAAAACACATGAATGCACACTTGTCAGGATTAATACTCATTTTCCATTCGTCACACCAAGATTGGATTTTCAACAGATCATTTTGCAGTACTTCAAAGATCAAGATGAGATTTTATGGGAGAATAAATGACCAGATCGTCAGCAAAAAGTCTTACTTAAAATTAAACCCAATAGTGATGTCGTTAATGAAAAGTAAGAACAACACCGGCCCCATCACACTTCCTTGGGGTACCCCAGAAGAATTTTCGTACGTTTCGTCAGAAACTATTCTGTCCCATTTTATAGAGGAAGAACGACCCGAAAGGTAAGAAAAGATGAGCTCGATCAGATCGCGCGGAAAATTGAAGGATTTCAATTTTGCAATGAGCAGCTGATGACAAATAACATCAAAGGCCTTATTAAAGTCGATAAAGATGGCATGGAAGGCAATTTTTGTTCCAGTAAAAACTGACATCATGGACAAACGCAACCAGCTGTGTTTCACAAGATAAACCCCGTCTGAAAACGTGCTGGGATGGGTGAAGAAAATTTATCTCATCTAGACAACTAAGCAGGTTGCGTACCAGGATTTTCTCAAAAAGTTTGGCACTGCCTGGAAGAATTGAGATGGGACGGAAATTGGCAATATCGTTTGATCGCGCTTTTTTAGGAATAGGGGCAACAATGGCCTTTTTCCACATTTCAGGAAATATGCGAGTACGAAAAATGCAATCGGTTGATGATGCTAGGATTGATTATTTAATTGATATCGGATGATGCAACAGGTTATTGTAAACAATTTTGAGGATGCTATAAGTCACTGATTCTTGGCTGAATGCCAAGAATCAGTTATGCAAAATCGGGTATTATCAATTTTCTCTGACGCTGCAGGAAATTTCTGCAATAATTGCACTCGCTGCAGGAACATCGAAAAGCATCTGTGAAAGGTATCGCAATGGACATGTCTAATTGTTTCTGCCATTGGCAATCATTGTTACAGGAGAATGGAACAATTGCTTCTTTTTGTCATCTCCATTGCATTGACAACAAAATCTTATCAAAAATGTCACAATAACTTGCTTTGCCAACTCGGGCACATGGTACTCGTAACTTGAATTATTCTATAGTTTTTTCTATTAGAATTATTCTATATACTCGTACATAGAATTATTCTATACATTTTTGGTTTCTCTTAATTTGAGATTGTTGGTGTCAATGCAGTTCATGAAAATATCGAAAATGCTTCCTCTTCAAGGGACTGTGGATAGTGACAGAAATCACTGCCCTCGCAGAGAAAAGTTCAGTTTGATGTTCACTGTTCAGAATAGAGTTAACCCGTCGCTTTTCACCACAAATTATAATCCTGATCTCTTTTAATTAAACGGAGAGGCGCGAAAATGATGTTAGCCAAAGAATGTGTATGTTGATTGGTCTCAATAATTACCCATAGCTTCGTGTTGGATGGCCTCAAGAGTTCAAGAATAATGCCGATAGGTTTATAATTATAGGAACTTGGCGGCTTTTGGTATAGGAGGTGCCGCTTTTAGAACAAGGAAAAATCACAAGATTGACGTTTACATGAATATCTGTAAGCCTTCGTTCGGAAAAAGTAATAAGAAAAGGCAACCTGCGAGCCTTAATTAACTTCAACCAGATCGCCATTGGCAGCCCTTTCTCTATCGGCAGTCAGCAGTGATTTGTGCGGTATATAACGGATTAAAACTCCGAAATCCACAATAAGATGGATTTTACAAGGTAATGATAACACTAGGCGTGAGAACAAGTAATGATCTCGGAGCTACCACAAATTTCAAACCCAAAATAAATCGGTACCAATAAATGAAATCAAAACGCCTCGGCGATTGCCTCTCGTAGCTATGAATTTCCAGCTTGAGGCTGGCGCTGGCTCGATAAATAAATCGGTTCGTTTTCGGCACCTTAATTTCCTGTGATCATCATCCATCCTGTCGTGGCCATACGCAGCAATGCGGCTTGGATAGAACTTGCAAGCAAAATTATTCCATAAACATTGAACATAAAGTGATCGGCCCACAAAGATTAACAAGCTGAAACGGCATGTCGGAAACGCAGAGAAATACAGGGTGTAGATACAAAATCGCTTCAATTAAGATTTTTGTTTGCGGAATGGCTTAAAGTTTTAGGCTTAAAGTTATTTAAGAGATTTTAGGATTAAAGTTCCTGAGCAAAAGATACCATTGGCATAATTCGCGGATCATGGATCAACCCAAACTGTGAATTGGCTGGAAAATGTTTGGAACCATTGCTTGGAACGATGCATGGCATATTGCCTGACATCAAGCTCGATTTTTTTCGTTTTTCGCTGCTTGGATGTTCATCTTCCACGCCGCTGAAATCCGTGATTGCAATATCCGTGAATGATGCCAGGTAATACTTTATCTTGGAGCCTCCAAAGGAGTTTTGAATGTGCAAAACGTCTGTGCAGGGTCAAAACTGAAAAGCTGATAGGTTCGAGAACGTGTAATGCGTCGTCCACGGGGTCGGTTCTTCTTCGATTGTGCTGTGCAACGAAATCATCAGAAGGGAGCCTTCGTTTATGTGACCCATATTCAACTGATTCTCTGAGCCCTTTTGCTACTTTCGATGCTTGCTACAGTGAAAAACCGATTCGTCGGTGATTGCGGACATGATTTTGTCTACATGATTTTGTCCTTCCAAAGTTACTTAGGTATTAAAACTTTTCAGACACCGTGTATGTTGAGGTGGGCGGTTACTCCAACGAGAAAAAGCTGCTAATAACCGCCGCTTTACGCTGTTGTCTTGTTGTTTCAAGCTTCAATCTTAATCTTGAGCAAGAGCTGTAAATTACTTGAATGCGCATGCAGTTGATGTCAAGATTTGAACAAGATATTTTCGCGCTCGTGATGTGATCAGATCACATTCGATGCGATGCAAAGCGGCTCGAAAATACAAAGATAATTTCTGTCGTCATGGCGAACGAGTTATTTTTCGGGAAATAATTGTTTCGTTAATTTGATGTGCATGGGTATAAACAGCCGCTTTGAACTGGGCAACTTTTGCCGACACTTTGGTTTCTTGCAGATCCCTGCATGCCCACAGATTTACCAGTTCTTTACGCTTTACATTGTAAATTGGATGAAAAAGGCAGCCAATTGTTTTAATTTGGTAGCATAGCTTACTCGCACAATAATAAAGTAATGATGAAGAAAGTTTATGCATGTTCTTGTGTGCACCGTGTTGAAACTTCCTCACACTGATGAATCCTGATGAAAGCACAAAGGCATCTATATGCCTGTACCTATACTGTTCCCGCATGGAAATATTTCCAGTCGATTCCAGTCAATCTTTCCGTTCGATTCCAGTCAATCTTTCCAGGTTATTCCAGTCAATCTTTCCAGTCGATTCCAGTCAATCTTTCCGTTCTATTCCAGTCAATCTTTCCAGGCTATTCCAGTCAATCTTTCCAGTCGATTCCAGTCAATCTTTCCATTCGATTCCAGTCAATCTTTCCAGTCAATTCCAGTCAATCTTTCCAGTCGATTCCAGTCAATCTTTCCATTCGATTCCAGTCAATCTTTCCAGTCAATTCCAGTCAATCTTTCCAGTTCCATTTTGATTAAACTTGTTCAATCTTATCTATCATCGCTTAAAGCTAACGTCAATTTCTATCGCATGCCATCCTCTCTGTCCTCAATCTTACCTCTGGGGTTCCTCAAGGAAGTGCATTGGACCCACTTCTTTTTACTTTATTTGTCAATGATATTTTCGATGCTTATTAATTGCAACATAAGGCTTTATGCTGATGATATTGTGTTGTGCCTACACATTTTGTTTAGGATGGCAATGATACTAACTTTACAGGACAATTTCGATAACTTCCATCAATGGTGTAGTAACACCCTTATGGATATTAACGTCTCAAAGTGTGCATTTTTACTCTTCCATCCGAAGAACCAAAGAAGCCACATACTCTCAAGCACAAAATTTCGCTTATAATAAATGATTAAGTTGTGAAATTATTTTTGAGTTTTTTGTATGATGTTGATATTTAAGTTCTTAAGTTCATATAAAAAATATAAAAAATAAACTTGCCAATTTCAAAGCTACATGTAGGTTGAGAGCTTCAGTTCACGATTTTATGACTAAGTCCATCTGGTTATAATCTGTTGCCATAAATTGCACATTTAATTTTGTATACAGTTTATGCTTGTGGATTTATATGTGCTGTGTTGGCGTATATTTGCGTGTCTAAGGTTTTGTTTTCAGATTTAAATGCTGGGTTTGCATTTTGGGTTTAATTCGCAAGTTATACGCCGCAGAGTTCATAGTAGACAATTACAAAAAAATTATTTAGGTTTAAAATTTTGCACGCGGGTTTATAAATTTGTTTTCATATATGAGAAAAATTTGAATTGAATTGTTTTCTTTTGGAGCAATCCGTTTCATATGTGCAGATAGGAAAGCAGCAAATTGAAAAAATAAATGTAAAACGCATATGAAAAATGCTCATTCTAAGACTACCCAAAATTAACCTGAAAACAACAGCAAGTACGAATGTGGAATTGAACTGTGAAACGTTTTAAAATGTGAACATGTTGCAAGGTTTAATCGATGGAGCTCTCTGCGAATGCACTGCTGAGACGTGCTTTCAGGAGATTTATGGAAATTGGGTTATAAACCGTTTTTCTGGTGAGGAATTGGAGTCATGAATCGTTCGCTGAAGAAAAGTCTATTTCTACACATTCGTTCTTGGGCATGGAAGTGTCCTTATTTTGAATTGATATCATGCCGAGAAATGTATGTAGGTCGCTAATAATTCACACCAACCATGCACCAATCATTATTATTATTTTATCATTTCATAAATATCAACAATCAAGTTGAACGTCATATCATAAAGCAATAAACACCAACAAAACACAATATAAAATAAACAAACAACACACCTCAAGAATGGCAAAACAGGCAAATAGGGAGTCAATGAGGCCGGACTGCACTCACAATTTTTATTGATGAATCAGACGAGTAATCCAGATTTAGTTGATGGGAGGCAATGATTGGAGGAAGGATGACGAAGGCAAAAGGGCATTCCATTCCCTGACTGTGCGAAAGAAAAAGCTTTTGAAATGCTTATTGAATTTGACAATTGGCCGTTCAATATGGTGTCCATAGTCAGTTCGACGAGGAACAGGCCTCACTCTAAATGAA
The DNA here is from genome assembly GCA_030068105.1 of Sinentomon sp. SZTP_YWyxl. NCBI lineage: Eukaryota > Metazoa > Arthropoda > Protura > Sinentomata > Sinentomidae > Sinentomon > Sinentomon sp. SZTP_YWyxl. The sequence goes on along the minus strand of JASGXE010006710.1, from coordinate 7,697 downwards.
GGAGGTAATTTAATGCACACCCCACCTTGCAATATAGTTTGTAAAAATTTCAATATGAGACACCTCTCAGATAGCGTGCTAAGTTCCCAGTGTTTGAGCATTGCCAAACAGACGAGGTTCTTCTGTCGTCAGCACAAATAAAGCGCTGCAGGGCTGAGCGCTGCAGACGCTCGAGAGCATTAGAATGAGACACAAGAAAGGGATCCCAGACCTCACAGGGATACTCAAGGATAGGTAAAACCAAGGACATGTAGGCTTTCAGCTTAGCCCGGTAGATGAGGCAGAATTGATATTTCGAATTAGAATGCCAAGAACTTTTCTAGCTTTTGTAATGGTATAACTAATGTGTGCATCCCATGATAAATCGGAAGAAAGATAAACTCCCAAATACTTGAATTCAGTAACCTTGACTATGGGATTTCCACCGAGATTGTAGCGAGTTGAAGGTGAAAACTTTGAGTTTCTCTTGAATTCCATCCAGTTGCACTTTGAAACATTGATGACTAAACCCCAAATTTTGGCCCAGGAACTGATTGCGTCCAGATTATCCTGCACAAATGTACCAAAGGGCGGACCAAACAAAACTAAATCATACGCAAAAAGCCTTGCATTGCATGTGAGAAAGGATGGAAGGTCATTAAGATAAATGATGACGAGAAGTGGACCCAAGACACTACCCTGGGGGACTCCGCAGGTGACGGGTATCCTAGCAGAGTTCTGGCCCTCGACAGAGACCTGAAAAAACCTTCCAGACAAGAAACACTCAATTTAGGGCAACAAGAGGTGCAGGGAATTCAAGCAGATTTAGTTTGTGAAGGAGTAAATTATGAGGGAACAAGTCAAATGCTTTTTTAAAATCAACAAAAATTGCATGCAGTTCTTCCTTTGCCTCAAATGCACATCCAACATGATAAGTAAATTCAATAAGTTGGGAACACAAGAATGCTTTTTCCTGAAACACTGTTGACTGGGGTGTAATATCTGATTAAGTTCAACGAAAGTCATCAGATGTAACTAGAGGATTTTCTCGAAAATTTTACTGCCGAGAGAAGTGAAATTGGGCGATACAGTTCAGGATTTTCAGAAGGACCTTTCTTTGGTATGGGAATCACTTTAGACACTTTCCACTCATCCGGCAATGAAAGAAGAACATAAATCCTCTTGATGATAATTTTAAAGAAAAATGACAACTCAAAGGAAAGGCTTTTAAAATGTTGCTATGGGATAAATTCTGGACCCGTGCCTTTCTTCCTCAGTAGCTTTGATAATAAATTCCTTCGCGGGAAATTTGAGTGGATGCTGGGTGTAAACGGAGAGTGTTCGGGATGACTGAAAGGGGTAATGAATGCAAATTTCTCTGAATACTTAATTATTCATAATTTTTCTGAAACCAATATTAGAAGCCACTTCAAAAGCTGAGATATCTTGTTCTGCTGATTGTTCTTGTTGTTCTGATATATGTAGCGGAGTCCAGTTTATTTTTGATATCGACTCAGACACACTGTTATAGTGTGAATATTTTCCTGTCACGAAATGAGAGCTCAAACACTGCATTTTTCAAATGAGCTCAAGTTAGTTGCAAGGCAAGGGTCCCAAATGACCGATGCATATTCAAGCGTAGGTCCAACAAAAGCAAAGTAAGCACGCTCTCTGATACGTAGCAGACATTCCTCAAAGTTTCGGCGAATGAAATACATAGCCTTACGTTCACTATTCAATCGTACGATTTCAACTTCGATCGGAGGTGAGGTTATATAACACCAATATTAGTTATTTTGTCCACATATTCCGGCACGGTACCATCAATGGTGTAATGTTGGCATACTGGACTGCGGTAATTTGGAGTAACACATCGTGCAATGACACCGATTGCATTTTTCAGCGTAAGTTTCATGCTGACGCGGCAGTCAGCGATGGAACAAATTTTCCGGTATTAAACATAGTCATTGGCGAAGAGATGAATGTTGCTGCGTAAAATATAGAGGGCGCAGATCTCAGATAAAGTAAGGGACCAAGAACACTACCATGTGGCACTGTAGAAGTGGCAGGAATCTGCACAGAAACGGAACTCAAAACTTTAACTCTTTGAAAATGATTTGACAAATAATCAGAAACCCATGCACGCACAAGAAATATCATCAAAACCAAATGTTTTCATCTCAAGGGTAAGTTGCGCATGAGAAACAGCATCAAATGCTTTAGAAAAATCAAGAAATATCGCATCCGTTTCAACTGAGCACCAAGCTCAGAGGACAAAAAATCATGATTAAGGCCATCAACCTGAGACTCGCAAAAGAAACCCGAGCGAAAGCCATGTTTTTGATGAGAAAACACGTTTTTGATCATTGCGGATATGAGAGTCGAGAATGTATTTAAGGAGCATGCAACAGAGGCACTGGCGATAGAGATGGGCCTATAGTTACAGCTTATAGGCTCAGGCAAAATACTGAAAGGTTCAAGACCAACACTACACGTGAACTCTCTTGACCCGCGCCGATCAGCAATACAGTTCAGGTGTTGTGGTCCGGCTGCAGGGTGTTCCTGAACCTGCGCAAATGTCGATAAAAAAATACAAAGAAATTTTTTTTCCATAGTAAACTCCCCCAATGTCCATCGGGCAATGTCCATTACTTTCCCTGCTTGCAATTCCGATCACGTCGTGAAGGTAATTCATGTGTTCTTTTAAGGTCATCTGTTAAGGTCATCTTTCTTTTAAGGTCATTTTTAAGGTCATCTGTACTCGCTATTACCGTTCTGTGCATTGCTCGTGGACTCCTAGTCGAGATGATGCGCTTTACTCTATGGGAGAAAATCACCGGAGTGCAGCCTATGGTGAGCCAGGTGTTTTTCACATGCCACCCTGATCCCCCAGCCTGCTGTTTTAAATCAATTTTGGACCTTATGCAGAAGTCGCAGAAAATTTTCTTTCCAATTCTTCTAATTTTCTCAACCCCGCATTTTCACGGGTCGCAGACAAACAAGCGCCTGCTTCTGTTGGTTCATGCTTTCGATCTAAACGACCCTGTATATCACAGCGCTCACTTTCCGCACTGCAAAAAACACAACTCAGGTCAAACGAGTTCACGCGCAGTGTTGGTCTTGAAGCTTTGCATGTGTAGGTATAACTTTCAGGAACAGGACGAATGAATCTGAACAAGTTCAGTGTCTGCATGGAGAAGAAACTATTGGGGTGGTAGGCAACGTCACTGGCGGGTAGAAAAATGCAGGCATCCTGATGGTATCCAACATGTGACTGAGTAGGATGAATTAAATAATGTTTGCCCATTTCAGTCATCTTTGAAGACCTACACACCAAGCAGAATCAAAATCGGCAAAATGGTATCGGTTTTTGGGGTGAACACGGACACGAAATACTAACTTGTTTAAGAGATTCGCTTTGGCAACATCACAAATGGCATATTCTACAGATTCACTTGATGAGCTGGGTATAAAGCTGCAGGGCATCTGGAAACATTTTTTGACATATTACCTCCAAAAGTTATTTATGACGCCTGATGGTTGCCTTATATAAAGGATAAAAGATGTGCATTTTGGGAAGAAAATTTCAGCGAATCATATTGATCATGGCAAGTCGAAAAAGATAATACACATTCTGGAATTGCCGCCTGGGCTTGAATAACTTTTTCAAACGTCGTTTAAAATAACAAGTTCCCTTGAAAAATTTGAAATTAATTGGAAAGTTTCGGCGTCTATTAAGTTGTTAATTCGTGACGCTATAAATTTGTCATATCAGAGGTCAAAATACGAGTATAGATCAATAACTACAAAAACAAACGTTTGAATGATCTTGTGCTGATTTAATATTTGAACTTTATGAGTTTTGGTGAATCTATGCATTGTTATATTCTAGGTTTTAAAATTATGATTTTATAATTTTCAGTGCATCGCCTGCCTATTTTTATAAACGAAAAGACGTTTGTGAGTTTGTTAATAGATTATTTCCGCCTTTTTGATGCAGTTTATCGACTACGTTTTCAGGTTTAAGGGGAGTGGATTTTTTTGCTTTGAGGCTCCTATACATGTGGTTTGTTTGTAAGTTGTTAAGTTTATTCTGAATTAATTTCTGAACTAATTTCTGTGCTGACATATGAGGCGTCTCCGCATTTTTAAATTTTCTCCCCTTCCCGAGATATGAAAGATGAAAACACCGTCAAATCTTTTGCCCATCTGCGTTTCCCAATTTATTCACCCAAACGTCTTCAATCACTCTCGCCGAACGCCCACCATAAACTCAATGGCGCAGGAGCCGGGGGGGCAGGAGGGGCAGCCGCCCCCCCAGAATCAGAGCAGAGGGGGCAGAGCCCCTCCAAACAATCATCTCGAGTTTCGGCCAAGAAGAGGATTTTTGGGCAAAAAATCGATTTTTTGACAATATCATTCGAAAAAGCCGAGTTTGACAAAAAGTCAGCAAAAATTGGTGATAGTCGGGCATTTGTTTTGTACCCCAGATTTTTGCTGCAGCCAGTAACTGACTCTCTTTTATTCAAATGGGAAGGAAAGTACATGAACAGCAAAGGAGGCTATTTGCAGCCACCAATCCACCATTTGTGGTCCGGCAGGAATAACATGGCACGAGAGGATTATCTTCTGAACAGAAAAAGGGTCATCTTTCATGCCAGGCAATGGGCTAGAGCAGGTCAAAGCTGATTTTATCCTTTTTCTTCTCTTTCCTCTTTTTCAAGTGCAATGCATCAAGAACTTATTGATTGCGGGCGTCTTAGGCTGGGCCCTGTCTCCAGAACCCAAAAAGTCACTTTTTTCCCTTATTGTCCTCAGCTTGGAGCTGGGCTCTTGAGTGTTGTTCCCCAGAAGATTGAATCAGAATTAACAATGATCAGAGAATTTCATCAATATCAGGATCACACTTGAAAAAAGGAATTGGGGTCATGAACTTTGATCTTACTGCTTTTGCAAATAACGATCCAAAGAAACAATTCCTGGTCCCCTGATCTTTGTGTTCTCTTTGAGGCTCATCCCACTGAGTCTGGTTCCATTCAATTGCTCTTTGTGACCTTTGCTCTGCCAACACCCAACATGGGCCATCACGCAGGAAGAGGAGAAGGCAATTATGATCGCCTTCTCCAGACTGTAACCCACACAGTGAATTGTGATCCAGACATAATAATGTTTGGTCTTCCCTGCGTGCGAAGGAAGGAATGCATTTTAACCGCAGCACATTCTGTGGTCTGTGCATCAATCTCCTTTTGTCCGTTTTGCTTCCCCGTTTTATGCGTCAACTCGACACTGGGCAGTCGAAAAAGACTTGAAATAATTACATAAGTGATGGCGAATGCGAAAATAAGTGCTGTTTGGCCGTTTCCAGGATTAAAACAACACGAACATGACGTCGTTATTCATTGCAGTCATTATTGATTGCATTTTGATAGCTATGATGATGATTTTACATGTGTACAGATGTGCAAGTGTAATCCCACCTGTATAATTTCATTAAATTTGTCCTTGAATTCCTATCTTCTACATCCACAAAATGGTTTAAAAACGTGCTTCAGAACACAATTTCGTGCAAAACTAAGCGCCTGAAAAATAACTATTCGTCAGCTTCTGGGGGCTCCGCCCCCCAGACCCCCCGCCAGGGGCGCTGCCCCTTGGTACCCTGCTGGGGCTCTGCCCCAGACCCCCCGCCTCACCTCTGCATCCGGCCCGTCGATAAAACCTCGCCCCCTCTGCAGAAATAGACTTCCTGCGCGCCTGCATAAACTTCTCAAAATTTGCTCATTCAGCCCAGCTGCCAATGTGCCCCCTTTTTACTATTTCGCCAGAAGTCATGCATTTTATTCCAATTCCATTCTGGGTACCATTCATATTTCAAAAAGTCTCTAAGCGCCTGACAACTTTTCGTTGCGATTGTCATCACACACACGTCCTTGTCTTTTGTTTGTCTCCAATCGTGCGACAAGGATATGGCTTGGAGATTCTGACAAACATACTCGGAAAGACAAGAGGCAGAACTTTGAAACATCCAATAGGCCACCTCCATCTCTGACTGCTCTGACTGATGTTTGCCATGGTATGCTGTTGTGGAAAATATTTGCGCATTCGCTGCAGAGCTTCATAATTCACCCTGCACCACTTAACAGTCTTTTGCTGCGTCCCAGACACTTTGAGTCTTTTTGAAATTTTAGTTTTTTTCGTTGTACTTGCGCCGTCATTTCATTTTTCATATCAAACGTGCGCTGACAAGGTAGCTGGTATGACTTAGACATTTTGAAATTTGAAAATCAAAAATCATATTCATTTTGAAAATGGCCAATAGGCCGACTCCATCAACTAATTAGTGCTCACGCTTGCACGCTTGTGAAATTTTTGTGCACATCAAAAGGACCCATCCGCCTTCTTGGAAGTCAAATTCTTACTGCGGCAGGGACACACTGGCGCACTATTGTGAATGATTTATGTGACACACTGCCGTCCAATTAATCCCGGAGAGCGATCGATAGGCCGGCCTTTCTAAATGAATAGTTTTTCGTGGAAGTCATCAGACTCTTATCTTTCCGCTGTAAGTTTTTAAAAAGTTTTTAAACACACCAACATTGATCTTGGTAAAATCGCAGCATAAACAAAACAACACTATCAAAACTGTTATGGGCCATTTTTGAAGCGGTAAGTTGTTCGGAGCGTAATTCGACGTTACGTACACATTCTTGCATTTGAAATAGCAATTTCAGACAAGAAATTTGGTTTTTCAAATCCTGAGGACTTTCCAGCACCGATGTGGTAAAAAATCCAACTTCCAAAGATCGCACATGCCCTGAACTGCGCGTGTGTTGACAATTTCAGCGACAGTCGAACGAATGAAAACGTCACATTTTCCGAACTTCCTATGATTGCCGATATATTCCAAGATTTCGTTATGATTGTCGGCTTTCAGTTGAATGCAGAGTGGAGTTGGGCTACGATTTTGGGGCATTGTTCCCCTTGCGAGCCCAAGTTGTGCAACAAGGTTTAAGCCCAGCCACCGGTCGTATGGCTGTCAGCTCATAATGGCAATGATGATGATGATTGCTGTTTCAATTGTTATTGATTTCAGTGAAACCTCCATCCGTTCAGTTTGAATCAATCATTTCATCTCTACTTCGAATAAAAATCACACTCACTAAAAATTACGCCTTTCATTCTTTGAAGCATTATTTCCCGTAGAAATATATGTTTTTGTGTTTCAATTGCTCACCTTCCTGCCTTTGTAATGATCATCTCAGTGCCCAGCGAGTAAAACTTCTTCCAGAGGTCACTTGCACAAAACTGGACGCCAATGCCATCCTTCTCCTGGTAATCCTGGCAGCAGGGATCGTGCGGATCGTCGTCTGCATTGATGCAGGAATTGCTATCATCATCAGCGAGGTCATTCGAATCACTTCCGATCCACCTCCCGCTGGCAAGTGGCCCTTTCGGTGCAATCAAAGTCTGTTCAGCAGTGGAGGGGTGCGAGAGGCGAGTGTTCAATTGCACCACTGATTGCACAGAACCTGTGAGAATTGCCTGCTTGCAGGAGGTTGTTCGAAGCCGTTTGTTGCAGCAGGTGTTACTTGTTTTCTGGTCAGAGTTTTCACGCTTCACGGTCACATCTGCAAGGTAGAAAAATAACTTTCAGTTATAGTGCTTGATGTCGAGGCACGAGAAAATATACAGCGGTTAAAGTCGATCCTGTGGGGGAGACG
>JASGXE010006709.1:0-19595 GCA_030068105.1 Sinentomon sp. SZTP_YWyxl | reverse complement strand
GAAACGGCAATCAGAGACAAATCTTTTCAATTATTTTACCAAGATTAAAAAAACTGTCACGGATCAAGAGTCAAATGCTGCACCAGTCTGTGGTTCCAGCTCTGGCGCCTGCGGATCTCTTTCTACAAGTGGTGAGGTGAACCTGAACCATCTGTTTCATGTGGTCTTAGTTTTGTTGCCTTGAACACCGACACCAATAACTTGGACTTGGAAGCGCATTCAACCGTAGCCTCCGAGAGAACAAGGCCATTGCGCAGAAATTAAAAATTGGCGTGACGTCACAGAACCGGATGATGTTTCCTTGAGTTTTGAATGCGTCCGAATGGCGGACCGCGGCGCGGCGCCCAAGGAAACTTCCATTTCTCTTGATCTAGACGACGGATTTTGATGAAATTTTTCATGGAGGAAAGCGAAAAAAAGTGCGATTTCAAATATTTTGTGGTTCTTGACTTTCTGCGCAGGAAAAAAACGAAATTATTTCAGGAAGAAAGTGTTCAGGTTAAGATGCGAAAGAATTCCGGATTCCTGACATATTTTGATTAATTGCGCGATTTTTTCTGCTGCAACGTGGTTTTGACCTGCGGAAGAGTTGTAGAGAAAACTTTCAGCTTTCCAAAAAGTCCAAAATCATTGCATTTAACATCATCTGACTCTTTATCAAGAGAGAATGCGACATGGAAGCGCATGTTTGTTTTTGGTGCAAGAAAACGCGTCGAAATGTGTCTTGATATGGTTTTGGTGTTCAAATTCAATTATTTTAGCATTTTGGGAAAGGTGAAAGCTTCCTCGACAACTCTTCCGCAGGTAAAAACCACGTTGCAACGGAAAAAATCGCAAAATCATTAAAAAATGTGTGGCAGAAACTTTTGCAAAAATTGAAAAATTTCCGCAGGCGCCAGGGATCGAACCCGGGCTCTTTCGCATCTGAGGCGAGAATTCTGCCACCGAACCAACGAAGCATCTTGAAATTCCTCCCTCAGAACTGTCCTTTTGAGAAACAACGCCAAAACCGACGTGAGCATTTTGAACTGCGCTTGCATCCCAGACTGCGGAGAATAGGGAACTTGCCTTCTTTTTGGACTTTGAAGGACGTTTTTTTTAGTGTATTGGTGTCATTTTTGCGACGTAAAGGTCCTGTGATCCTTTTGTGTTCATTTGAAACATTCCGCACTCAAATCTGTTCGCGAGATTTCAAGAACGAACAATTTTCTCTGCGCCTTCCCATTCCTCCCAATGCATTTTTTCGCAGTTTCCCGTCGGGTCTTGTGACGTCACCAAACCAGCGCAACGGCCTTGTCCTCTCGGAGGCCACGATTCAACTGATTGAAGTGCAATTGAAACTCCAGTTGCTTCCATTGCCGGCCTTTCATCAAACACCAACGTCAACGCGACTGAAACAAGCAAGGTCCAAACGGCAACCGCTTCAGCTGCAAGCTCGGCAGGCTCATCACAAATCAGACATCTGCTTGACTTTGGTTCTTACGTTGAGCGCAGGCATCAGCTCGGCGATGGTTTAAAATCAGACCTCCTCACGAAAAGTGGAACTGGTATGGAAGCGTTTACGAAGCCATCAAGTTCGCATTTCACAATGAGAAGATCAAAATCAAACCAGGAAAAGAGGATTTTGAAGCCAGGTAAATTATGTATATTTCGAATTCGCTTGAAATTGGTGCTTTTGTTTATTAATTTTCCTTTATTGTTATTCAGCACAATAATTGCCTGCTTTGGCTGCTTTGTTTTTTATTTTTTGTTTAAACATGAACAGTATGAATGCAAATTGCAAAAACAGGGTAGCCCATAAGCTGTAATCGGTTGAAGTTCAAATTTTCTTATCACGGTCATTCGGCATGCATCGGGGCAAGGTCGGATGAAACCATATAGAAACCGGCTCTTCCTTACCACGAAATTTTTCAAGTTTACTCTCGCTGGCTTTTGCCGGCATGGCGAGGCTGGAATAAACGTGAACCATCACACGAAGGACCTTCCATCCATTTCCATGCACAGTCGGTAAAGTTTTGACTTCTACTGTGGAAAACACAAAATGAGAACCACGTATATACAGGGTGGTTTTTTTAAACGTATCACTGGTTTTCGGCTTTGCGGTGTTGTATTTTGGCCATGAGTTGCTTTTTTGCTGCCACAGCACGAATGGACGGGCGAAATTGCTCACGTGTAAACAAGCCTTAGAACACCTGCATATTTTGTCAGCTTCATGACCAACTCAAAGATTTTCATCAGCTTTGGGGAGAAAATGAGCATGGAATGAAAATAAAAAATTCCACTTCCAGAATGGATGACGGATCACCTCTGCAGATCAATTAATCAATTAAACATGGTGTCACAGAAATCATTTGCGCAAAAAAACCATAAAACAAAAGCAGAAATTCAAGGTTGAACTTTACCATTGGCATTTATCGGCGCATTTTCAACCGCTGCATGTCAAGCCGTCGCCACTCCATTGCTGCAGCATCTGCCACATCGGCTGCATTTCGAGCTGCCACATCCACCGCATCTTAAAGTGACGAAGTCGGGATTCTCAACTTTTTGGTGGTTCAATTTTCGAATCACGAGTAATTCTTGCTTTCTTTCTTGCACTCACTCGGTTTTTGAGCGACTTTTTTTTCTTCTTTGAACGACTGCGCAATAATGGCAGAAAACACGGCACGAGGTGAGCGGATGCGGTGGCTGGAGATAGGGCGGATTGACGATGCTGCGACTCAAGATGCGGCGGTAGTTGCCGATTGTAAAGTTTAACCAATTTCAACTTAGGCCTATTGAATTTTTGCACATTTGTTTACAAATGGCGTGGCTCAGATTGCTGACTTTTGTGCAAATTTTTTTGCAAGCCTTTTGTTTGGCCTTGCACCTTGCGGCTTGCCCTGTGTTATGGCATCTGAATCACGTTGGCGCAACGTCAACACCGCGACCATGCAACGCCGTTGACAACAAGAATCTTTTCGGCAACAGGCAGAAAGTTTGTTGAATTCTGCCATTCATTATGATTCTTTGAACCAGGGAGTCGTGTTTTTGAAGTAAAATGGGCTAATTCGGGCAAAACGAGCTTGTCATTCATTCTTTGAACTGAGAAGGGTTTATCGTAACACCCTGTGCTCTGCTCGAACCTCGATTTACTCGGCTCACTCAGTGGCGGACGCTTCGATTTTTGGTCTGCATCCTCACCTGCATGCACGTGTTCATTGCGGCAATTCACTTCGAACTTGTCGCTGGCTTCGCGCGTGCTATGATTGGAGCGGAAAAATTAATGCAGCATTCATTGGCCGGTCAAATTGAACAACATTCATTGCAGAAAACTTTTCCGATAACCGAACACGTGTTTCGGTGATATGGGCCCACTTGAAAACGCAGAATATTTCTTGTGGATGCAAGTTTGGAGTTCAAGCATGTTGCGCGAGATTATGACTCACTAAGGAGCATTTACACGGTCGAACTCTGTTGTCGAATTTGTGTGAAAAGGTACTGTCGGTGAAAACGAGATTTTTGATGTTTGCTGACTGAAAACCGATAAATGTGATACTTTTAAAATATCCACTCTATACAGCGTCATTCACTAAAACTCTAGGGAATTTCTTTCGTCCTGGCTGACACGGCAAAATGACTACAACACTTTCTGCTTTCCCTGCCCCTGCGTTCGAACAATGTCAAGAAAGTGTCTGTTCCGACTAGTGTTTTTTATCACCCTGTATTTATAGCCATATGTGCACCAGCGGCATTCCGGGCAGTCGCAATTCTCGGCATCCATTTTTTTTTCAGGTTTCTTCACGAAGCATCCTTTGTTCATTCACTCGCCTTCGGAGAATGGGATATTTTGCAAATGTTGTTTCCTCTTCGCTCCAGACGAAGTTAAAGGTCAAAAATTGGGCTCACTGGTTACAAAACCCCTGCAGTGGTTTGACCGATTGGAAGGACGGAACGGACATGTGACTGAACACGAGGCCTGCGAATATCACAAGACAGCCCTTCTCAGAAGTGAGAATTTTCTTCACTGCATGAAAAACCACAAGGAGGAAATCAAGAACAAGTTGGATAACCAGCGCTTGCAACAAGTCATGGAGAACAGAAACAGGTCAGTTGCAGCCTTTTGATAATGAAAACACAAATCAAACGCTACATTGATCATTTTGACTTTTGCCAATTGTTTTGCTTCTCATTTGTTCATTGAATTGAAGCAGAAAATTTTAAAAATTTGCATTGCAAATTGCAAAAATTCTTGCCTAATTTTAAATTTCAAGACTGTGTCACCGGTTGAAGTTCCAATTTTGACACAGCAGGCATTCGGTGCATAAACAGGAAAGGAAACATCATGCAAACCACGCAAACTATTAAGCCTCTGCATTTCTGCCGTTTTAACCGGGGCAAAAAGGGGCAAAAAAAAACAATTTTGGGGGTTTTTTAAATTATTAAAAAAAAAACCCCCCCCCTTTTTGTTGGGCCCCTTTAAAACCCTTTTTTTTTTTGGGGGTTTTTTAAGGGGGTTTTTTTAAAAACCTTTTTTAAAACCTTTGTTAATTTTTTTTTTAAAAAATTTTGGGGGTTTTTAAAAAGGAAAATTTTTTTTAAAATTCCCTTAAAAAACAAAAAAAATTTTTTCCGGGGGAAGGAAAAAGGTCCCCCTTTTTTTGGGGGAAAATTGGAAAGGGTTTTCCCTGGTGTTTTAAAAAAAAAAACACCAGGGAAAACCCTTTCCAAAACCCAAAAGGGGGGTTTTTTCCTTTTTCCTTTCCCCCAAAAGAAAAAGGGGGTTTTCCCTTTTTAAAAATTTAAAAAAAATTTTCCTTTTAAAACCCCCTTTTTTTAAGGACGGAACCCCCCCAAAAAACCAAAAAGCCCTTTGGAAAAATTTTCCCAACCTTTAAAAACCCAAAGGGAAAAAAAAAATTTGGTTTCCAACCCAAAACCCAAAAAGGCGGTTTAAAATTTTTAAATGAAAAAAAAACCCCCCCAAAATTTTGTTTTTTTTTTTTTTCCCCCCGGGGAAAAAGGAAAATTTAAAAGGCAATTGAAAAAAATTTTTTTAAAAAAAAAGAACCCCCCTTGAACCTTTAAAAGGGAAGGGGGGGAAAAAAAAAACCCCCAAACCAAAAAAATTAAAGGTTTTCCCTTTTCCCCTTTTTTAAAAAAACCCCTTTCCCAAAATTTCAAAAAAAACCCCAAAAATTTTTTTTCCCCCCCCCCTTTTTTCCGGGTTTTTTGGCCCAAAATTTGGGCCATAAACCCAAAGCCCAAGGGGGAAAAAAAACCCAAAAAATTTTTCCCAGCCCGGCCCGCCAAGTTAAAATGTGAAAATTTTAAAGGGAAAAATTGGGAAATTTAAATTCCCTTTTTCCCCATTTTTTTTCCCCCAACCCCCCCCCCCAAAAAACCCCCCCCACCCAAACCCCCTTTTTCCTTTTTTTGGGGCCCCAAAAAAAAAAAATTTTTCCCCCTTGGGGGAAAAAAAGGAAAAACCGGGGGGAAAAAAAAAAAAAAAACCCCCCCCCCCGGGGGGGGGAGGGAAAATTTGGGAAATTTTGGGTTCCGGGGAAAGGGGGGAAAATTTTAAGGGGTTAAAAGCCCAAAAAGCCAAAAATTCCCTTTGAAATTTTTTGGTTTTTTTTTAAAATTTTTTCCACCGGGTTTTAAATTTTAAAAAAAAATTAATAAAAAAGGGTTTTTTTTTGGGGGTTTTTAAAAACCAAAAAAAAAAGTTTTGGGGTTTTGGGGTTTCCTTTTTGTTTTGGGAATTTTTTCCCCCCCGGGGCAACAAAAAGGGAACCTGGGAAAATCCAACCCCAAACCCCAAAACCAATGAAAAAAAAACCAAATTGAATATTGGGGGCCCCCGGGGGAAAGGGGGTTTTTTTGGTTTTTGGGGGGGGGAAAAAAATTTAATTTATTCCCCTTCGGGGCCCAGGGGTTTAAATTTTTTTGTTTTGGGGGTTTCTTTTGGTTTTGCCTTCCCCGTTGCACCAAAATTTTAAAAATTTGAACCCGTTTAAGGGGGGGTTTTTTTTTTTTCTTTTCCCTTTTTTAAAAAAATTAAAAAAACCAGCCCCAATTTTGGTTTTAAAAAAAGGGGAAAAAAAACAAAGAAAAAAAGGAAAAAAAAAAAAAAAATTTTTAAAATCCCCCTTTTTTTGGTTTCCTTTTTTAAAAACCCCTTCCCCTTTTCCGTTTTTTTTTTTTTTTTTTTTTAATCCTTTTCCCAACTAAGGCCAAATTTAACCCTTTCTTTAAAAGGGGGGCCGGGGGGGTTTTCCCTTTTTTGGCCTTTTTTTTTAAACCAAAAGGGGTTTTAAAAAAAATTAATTTTTTCCGGGGAAACCCGTTGCCCTTTTGGGGTTTTAAAACCCGCAAAACCCCAAAAATTTTTTGGGGGAAAAAGGGGAAAAATTGTTTTTTAAACCGCCGGGTTTGGGGTGGGAAAAAAAAAAGGGGCCCCTTTTCCAAAAAAAACCAAACCAAAAAAAATTTTTAAAGGCCAAAAAAAAATTTTCCCAAACCCCCTTTTAAAGGGTTAAAACCCTTAAGGGTTTTTTTTCCCCCGGGGGGGGTTTTTTAAAGGGTTTTTTTTTTGCCCGGGGGCCCCGGGTTTCCCCCGGGCCCCCTTTTTCCTTTTTCCCAAAGTTTTGGGCCCCCTTTTTTTTTTTTTTCCCCCGGGCCCCCGGGAAATTTGGGGGCCCTTTCCAACCTTTTGGGCCAAAAAATTTTAATTTAACACCAAAAAACCCCCAATTTAACCTTTTTTCCCAAAAAAACCCCCCCCTTTTTTTTTAAAAAATTGGGTTTTCCCCTTAATTTTTTTTTAAAAAATTTTTCCCACCTTTCCCATTTCAAAACCCGTTGGGGAAAAAAGGAAAAAAATTTTTCCCCCGGTTTTTCCCCTTTTCCTTTCCCCTTTTTAAAAATTTTTTTTTCCCGAAAAAAGGGGCCCAAAAATTTTCCCCTTTTTTTTTCCCCAAAAATTTTAAAAAACCCTTAAAAAAAAAATTTTTTTTTTTCCCTTTTTACCCCAAAAACCAAAAAAAAAATTTTTTTTTTAAAATTTTAAAAAAAAAAAAATTTTTTTGGGGGTTTAACCCAAAAATTTTTGGTTTGGGTTTAAAACCAAAAAAAAATGAAAAAGGTTCCCCCCAAAAAAAATTTTTTGGGGGGGCCCAAAAGGGGCTTTAAAAATTTTGGGGTTTTTTTTTTTAAAAAATTAAAAATTTTCCCCTGGCCTTTAAAAAAAAAAAAACCAAAAAAAAACCGAAAAAGGGGAAAAAAAATTTTTAAAAAAAGGGGGAAAAAACCCAAAAAAATTTGGGAAAAAAAAGGAAAAGGAAAAAAGGGGGTTTTTCCCTTGGGGAAAAAATTTTTTTAAACCGGAAAAATTTCCCCGAAAAAAAAAAAGGGAAATTCCAATTGGAAACGGGGGAAAAAAAAATTTTCCCCCCAAACCCCCCAAAAAAAAAAAAAAAAAAAACCCCGGAGGGTTTTTTTTTTTTTTCCCCCCCCCCCGGGGTGGGTTTCCCTTTCCCGCCGGGGGGGGGGGGGGTTTGGGAGAAAAAAACCCCCTCTTGGTTCCCGGGGGGCCCCAAACCAAGGGCCCTTTTCCCCCGGGGCCCCGGGGGGGAGAGAGGGGGTTTTTTGTTCCCCCCAAAAATTTTTTTTTTTTTTTTTTTTTTTTTTTTTTTTTTTTCCCCCCCCCCGGGTTGGGGGGGGCCAAAGGGCCAAAAAGCTGTGGAACAGTCCTTGCCACCTGCCGGTTTTCATAAGTTATGCATTTTTTCTGTTTGGTGGTTTGAAACAAGTTTGAAATTTTTTTCTGGAAAAAAATAAAAATTGAAAAAAAAATATTTTTCTCTGAAAAAAAAAATTAATGTGAAAAAAAAATAAAAAAAAAAAAATTTTTGAATTTTTTTCTCACAAAAATACGACTACGACGTTGAGGAAGGGGGGCGGCCGCACCCCCGCCCCCCTACCTACGCCACTGGGGGCCATCGTGTAATCGGAGAAGAGCATCTTTGACACTTCACACAATCTCTTGCTATTGAAGATGAGAATCGTGCATGCCGCGATTTCATTCAAGAGAAGGAAATCATCCAAGTGGAAAGATGCAGACTGAAATTGGCTAATCAGATGTGCTGCTTTCTGATCAACATATTTGGTGAATTTATGAAGGTCATCCCACGAGGGTAGCTTAGACTTTCTGTTCTTCCGTCGCCGTTCCATAGTTGCCTTAGCAATACGGCCGACACACTTTGGCCAGATCATGGCCAACATCTGAAAATTCTTCAATTCGGCATATATTTCCGAATTCTGCTTTTCCAGTGGCGCAGTGGTTAGCGCGTGGCGCAGTGGTTAGCGCGTCGGACTCGTAATCTGAAGATTGCGGGTTCGAATCCCAGCTGGGACACGAGATTAGCCGTGGCACTTGTGTGTGCATCCTCCCTCGGCAAGGCACGGTAAATGAAATTTGCCATGGCACTTGTGTGTGCATCCTCCTTCGGCGAGGCATGGTGAATTCGGTCGGAAAGACAGACTTAAGTGGCCAGTCTGTTAGTCCTTCGGATGGGACTTTAAGAAGGAGGTCCCGTGTGTAGCATCACACTGCGCACGTTAAAGAATACCTAGCTCCAGGTCCAAGACAGAGGCCTGGCAGGTTACATGAACACAGAAGCCACTTGGTATCACCCGCCGATACTCGACGTCGGTTCCTGCGGGTTGGCTGTGCCATAATACCGGCAGTATCAGGACCCAAGACACCAGGGTAGTGTCTTGGGTCCACTTCTCTTCATCATTTATATTAATGACCTTCCATCCTTGCTCACATGCAATGCAAGGCTTTTTGCGGATGATTTAGTTTTGTATGGGCCGCCCTTTGGTACATTTCTGCAGGATAATCTTGACGCAATCAGTTCCTGGGCCAAAATTTGGGGTTTAGTCATCAATGTTTCAAAGTGCAACTGGATGGCATTCAAGAGATACTCAAAGTTTTCACCTTCAACTCGCTACAATCTCGGTGGAAATCCCATAGTCAAGGTTACTGAATTCAAGTATTTGGGAGTTTATCTTTCTTCCGATTTATCATGGGATGCACACATTAATTATACCATTACAAAGGCTAGAAAAGTTCTCGGCATTCTAATCCGAAATATCAATTCTGCCACATCTAGGGCTAAGCTGAAAGCCTACATGTCCTTGGTTTTACCTATCCTTGAGTATGCCTGTGAGGTCTGGGATCCCTTTCTTGTGTCTCATTCTAATGCTCTCGAGCGTCTGCAGCGCTCAGCCCTGCGCTTTATTTGTGCTGACTACAGAAGAACCTCGTCTGTTTCGGCAATGCTCAAACACTGGGAGCTTAGCACGCTATCTGAGAGGCGTAGGTGTCGCCGATTGAAATTTTTACAAACTATATTGCAAGGTGGGGTGTGCACTAAATTACCTCCTTCATTTAGAGTGAGGCCTGTTCCTCGTCGAACTGACCACGGATACCATATTGAACGGCCAATTGTCAAATTCAATAGGCATTTCAACAGCTTTTTCTTTCGCACAGTCAGGGAATGGAATGCCCTTTTTGGCCTTCGTCATCCTTCCTCCAATCATTGCCTCCCATCAACTAAATCTGGATCGATAAAATTGTTAGTGCAGTCCGGCCTCATTGACTCCCTATATTTGCCTGTTTGGCCATACTTACGGTGTGTTTTTTTTTTTTTTTTTTTTTTATTGTGTTTTGTTGGTGTTTACTGCTTGACGTTCAACTTGATTGTTGATATTTATGAAAATAATAATAATAGTATCGGCAGTTGTGACTGAGGTCTTGGGACCTGGAGCGGTGGGTGCTGTTTGCGATTGCCCTCGGGAGTATGCCCGGTACCTCGGCCGGGACCCTTGATTGGGTCCTGGAGCGGTGGGTGCTGGAGCAGCTACTCTCAGGTGACATTTGCCAGTACCTCGCCGGGACCATGGCTGACGACACAACAAAAAAAAAAACGGTCGGACCACCAGCCTAAGGCTTCTGTCCATAAGACCCAAAGAAGAAGAAGAAAAGAATACTTCGTGTGTTATCACACCTCCCGATTTCCTGCCTAGCCGTGAATACTGACGGCCGAGCACTGTCATCCTATAGAACTCAACCCAGAACGGGTCCGCTGAGATCTTTTTCTGCCTGCCACCACCAATCTGGCGCATACTGGGTTGCCAAGCCCTTGGCCAGGGGAAAGACTTTTTTCCACTCAACTCTCTCATCTTGCCAACCGCCTTTCCAAGTGTGCGCATCTTTTGTCCCACACTCATAGAAAAAAGCGGCGGTAAGTTAGGCCTTTGAGGTTCTTTGAGAATGTCTCTCCACGGGTCACCTCAAAGGCCTTTATAAAGGAACCCCAAATGAAAGCCTTATAAAAAACCATCAAATGGGGTGACTTTGAACTGCTTCTCGTGTTCCTCTCTGAGAACGTGTCATGGCCTTTCCAATGGTAATAATAAAGCTTATCAACGTTCTTTGATTGCTGAGAGCACGTTATCTTATTCTTGCCATAACAGTGCTATCAAAAAGCTTTTAGCATGGCTTAATAACATTCTCAGGGGTGTTTTGAGCTGCCTTGGATGGTATTTGTCGAACTCTATTGTGGACGTTTGTAGTAACTTCCATATTCTTTGATGGCCATTGTGGTGGAATCTCTCGTTGCCACCACTGGCTTTAAATAAGATTTCTGCAACGTTTTATGTGACCTTAGGAAGTCCTTTCATACCCACTCCACATGCATTTTATACCTCCTTCGATATTCTTTGATACCCACTCCAAGAGCATTTTGGGCCCCTTTCGATGTTCTTTGATACCCTCACCGACAGCGTTTCAGAGGAACTTCGATGTTATTTGATAGCCCCACCAGTTGCTTTTTGTACCCCCTTCGGTATTCTTTGATACTCACTCCAAGAGCATCTTGTGCCACCTTCAATGTTCTTTGATACCCCCCCGACAGCGTTTCATAGTACCTTCGATGCTATTTGATGGCCCCACCAGAAGCATTTTGTACCTCCTTCGATGTTCTTTGATGCCCACTCCAAGAGCATTTTGTGAGACCTTCGATGTTCTTTCATGCCAACATCGCCGGCGTTTCATTGTACCTTCGATGCTATTTGATGGCCCCTCAAGAAGCATTTTGTACCTCCTGCGATGTTCATTCTTACCCGCAGAAGTAGTCTAATCTGAAGCAGACTTCTTCTGCGGACTTCGCATCTTCTTGATCCTGTTGAAAAAAGAAAAAATATTCAAGTCATCGCAACTTGCGATGGGAAAATTCAACTGATTACGGACCTGTCCAACGCTGAATGGTCACAATTCGACGGTAGCAAGAAATCTGCTGCGATGAAACGTACTTCTTTCTGTAAAAAAAGAAGAAAATACACGTCAAAAGTTGGATTAAAGGCAACATGCGATCGGACAATTCAACTGATTACGGTCGTGACCAGTGCAGAATGGTCACAATCGACGGTAGTAAGAAATCTGCTGTGTCGAAACAGACTTCTTATGCCGACTTCTCATCCTCTTGATCCTGTGAAAATAAAAGAAGAAAATACACTTCAAAAGTTGAATTAAAGGCAACATGCGATCGGGCAATTCAACTGACGGACCTCTCCGGCGCAGAATCGTCACAATTCGACGGTAGCCAGAAATCTGCTATGATGAAACAGACTTCTCAGCCGAACTTCTCATCCTCTTGATCCTATTGAAAAAAGTGAAAGACATGGCAGGTCAAAAAAGTTGGAATGCAATTGATCATTTGAACAGATTGAAACATTGGAAAACATACCATCAAAAAGACCAGTTTCAACACGAAGACGCCGGGTATTCTCATTCTCTTGATCCTGCTGAAAGCAAAGAAAAATACTGAAATTTAAGTTGGTGTAAAATAGGTGAAAGTAAAAAGAGTCAGAAGACGAGTAAATGCAATACGACTTACTTGAACGGACTGGATAAAATTTGCTGTTGATCAATGCAGATGAGTTTCAGCAAACGATTTTCAAAATTCCATGAGAAGTGACAGCAACAGCATCCGAAATTTCTTGGCTCGGTTGGACAAAGTGCTGAGCGCATTAATTTGCTGTGCAACGAAGGAGATCAAACTTACCTCTTCCTTGGCGACGGACGGAATGAAAACGTTATTCGTCTGTACCCTCGGACGTCTCAGCGCTGGCATTCATGCGTCCAAATCATGAAGCAGCACACGATGTTGTGTAGATAGTATAACGCAGCCCTCTTTCCCGAAGGATGGGCCCCTGCACACCCAATTTATTATGAGGAATTTGATCTTAGACCTGTTGCTATGGTCGAATGGGGGAAATTCCAGGCCACCGGCTCCATGCCAGATAGCAACACAATGCTCAATTGTCCACATCAGCTGAGGCAAAGTCAGCTGACCTTTTGTAAGTGGTTTTTTTTGTTATTGTCATTTCATAATATGCCATCGGACTGCCTTTGTACTGCCTTCAATAATCAAATCTCGTCAGAATAATTTGTTAATTCCCTTCAAAACGGTTTTGTAATAACTCCCTTTTCGTAAAATGACTCTGAAGTGCCTTTGTACTGCTCTCAAAATCTGAATCACGTATTATGGTTTGGTTTCATTGGTTTCTTATGGTTTCTTGGAAAACATGCAACAAGCCAAATCAAACCAACAGATCAAGCCAAATCATTTTACCGAACCAAAATCAAGACTTATCTTTGCAGATTCTGATTCAGGACATCCCGTTCGACAACGGACCTAAATTATGACCTTGTGCTCCGCGGGGGTCAATGACGGCAACCCCAAAAAGGAAACTTCGGCGAAAATGTCCAAACGAACCAAAATCTCAAGCTAAAACTTTTTCCTTGGGCCAGAATCAAGCCAAGTCTTTACAGATTCTGATTAACGATACTCTGCTCTACAACAGACCGAAAACCTGACCTTATCCCCCACGAGGATCAACAACGGGAACCCCAAAAGGGGCAAATTCGGCGAAAAAATTACCAAATAAACCCAAATCAAGCCAAAACGTTTTGCTCGAGCTCAAATCAAGCCAAATGATTCGTCATTTTAATTCATGTCTCTGCCATCTGCGCAAAATCTGATCACCTCTTGTGATCAGCTGCGGGTGACGGCTCCCTAATAAGGAAAATAGGCGGAAAACCTGCAAAAGTTGCATGCAAGCGAGATTTTTCTCTGGCCTTGCGATCAAAATCAATCTCCTAAAAACCTGTTTGCCAAATTTTTCAGAATAAAAGTCTTTTTAATTATAATATTGTAAAAACAGTATCTAGAATACAAGCAGGAGAAAAACATAAAGATAAACTTAACATCATCGCTCGTTGTATTCTTGCGTGGTCAAAATGCGTTTTTGAGTGAAATCTTTGCAGACTTCGCAATCAATGGATCTCTCATTCTAAAAAAGCGCCTGATTGCATTGATTTGGATCGGAGATCTTGTGTTTGAATCACAGGGCTCGAAGGAAAAAGTCTGGTTTGATACTTTTGCCATTTTTGCCAAATTTGCCCTTTTGGGGAGATCGGTGTTGACTTTATTCGTAGGGGATGGGATCAGATTTTTCGAAGTCGCAGATCCGGCAGTTCTGAATCCGATTCTTCAATGATTTGGCTTGAGTTGGGCTGACTAAAAGATTTGGCGACATTCGCACAACATTTTGCCTTTTTCGCCGAATTGCTCCATTTTTGAGATTTCCGTCATTGGACATTGACCCCTTGTGGGGCACAAGGTTTGATTTTGCGTCACTCGTGGAACGGGATGGTCTGGATCAGAATATGTAGCCTACATATGGCCTGATGTGGGTTCGAGGAAAAACGTTTTGGCTTGATTTGGGTCAATTAGTCATTTTATCGCCGAATTTACACTTTTGTTGTTGCCGTCGTTGACCCCCCGTGGGGACAAGTTCGATTTTTGGGTCAACCGTAGAGCGATATGTTCTGAATCAGAATCTGCAAAGATTTGGCTTGATTTGGGCTCGAGAAGAACAGTTTGGCTTGATTTGGGCTAATTTTGTAATTTTTCGCCTAATTAGCCTTTTATGGGGTTTCCGTCGTTGACCCCCGTGGGGACAAAGGTCAGAGTTTGCGTCGGTCGTAGAGCCGGATAGCCTGAATATGCAATGAGTTTGATTGATTTGAGCTCGAAGAAAAAAGGTTTGGCCTGTTTTGGGTTAATGTGGTCATTTCATTCTTCGCCGAATGAACCCATTTTGTGGTTGCCATCGTTGAGCACGCGTGGGGGACAAGGTTGGGAATTGGATCAGTCGTCGAATGGGATGTTCTGTCTCAGAAACAGAAGTGATTGTTCTTGATTTGGGCTCGAGAGAAACGTTTTCTCTCGATTTGTGTTAAATTTAGTCATTTTTCGCCGAATGTACAGTTTTTGGGGCTGCCGTGGTTGACTCTCCTAGTAGATTTTGGGTCAGTCGTTCTCTCAAAGGATGTTCTCAATCATAATCTGGAAAGAATTGGCTTGATCTTGGCTCGAAAAAGAACTTTTGGCTTGATTTGGTTTAATTACGTTTTTTTCTCCGAATTTACCCTTTTTCGGTTTTACCGTCGTTGGCCCCCAAGGATTTTGGATCACTCTTAGTACGGGATGCCTGAATCCAAATCTGGATACATTTGGTTCAATTTGGCTCGAGAAAAAAGGTTTTGCTTGATTTCTTGTTTAGGTTTGATCTGACTTGATTTAGCTTGATTTGGCGTCGTCCATGGTTTCAAAAAACCCAATAATATTTGTTAATACTCTTCTGAATGATTTTATAATAATTGTCATTGCATAATATGCCCTCAGAATGCGTTTATACTGCCTCTTGAAATCAATTCACATCAGAATAATTTGTTAGTTCCTTTGAAAATGGCTTTGTAATAACCCCGTTTTCGTAAAATGCCTCTGAAGTGCCTTTGTACTGCTGTCAAAATCTGAGTCACGTAATATTATTTGTTAATACCATTCAGAATGATTTTGTAGTAATTGCCATTTCATAATATGCCCTCGGACTGCTTTTATACTGCCCTTAGAAATCAATTCACATCAGAATAATTTGTTAATTCCCTCGAAAATGGTTTTGTAATAACTCCGTTTTCGTAAAATGCCACTGAAGTGCCTTTGTACTGCTCTCAAAATCTGAGTCACGTAATATTATTTGTTAATACCATTCAGAATGATTTTATAGTAATTGCCATTTCATATTATGCCCTCGAACTGCTTTTATACTGCCTTTAGAAATCAACTCACATCAGAATAATTTGTTAATTCCCTTCAAAATGGTTTTGTAATAACTCCGTTTTCGTAAAATGCCTCTAAAGTGCCTTCGTAAGGCTTTTAAATGTCAAATCACATCAGAAGTGGTCATTTATAACTCCAAGGTGACATTGTAGACATGTCAAGTTTCAAAGTATCACACCAAGGGACTTAAAGATCGTCAAAGTATACCGAAATACTTATAAAAGACCCCATTTGCGCTGAGGTCATTTGATAAGACCCTCGTCTTTGCGAAAGAACCCCATTTTTCGATTTTTTTGGCAGAAGCATTTGAAAGTCACCCCATTTTTTCAAAGAACCACGGGATTCTTTTTAAATACTCTTAAACACCCCAAATTTCTATCAGTGCAATGTAATTCTTGTAATCTTGACCAAGATCCGTGTACAACAATTCTCATTGTTGCAGTTGTTGTAGCACTGGAACTCATTGATGCAGTTGTTGCAGCTTTTGAGCTCGTTGTTGCAGCACTGCCTCTGGCCAAATTTCCGAGATGACACAACACATTCACTGTTATCTGAAGACCCTCGAATTGTTTCTGGCTGCTTCACATTCTTGCAGATGATCCTCGTCCAATCTTCAGCGATTTCTGATTCATAAGTTACCGTCTTGCGAATTTCTAAATTCCAAACAAATCGCATGAATTTCGACCAATCAGGTGCTTACCCAAATTAAAACCGCGTTTACGACATCTAAAGCTAATCTAACCTAACCTAACCTGACCCAACCTTTCCTCTTCCTGGTGTCAACAACTGCCACTGGTGTCAAAAAACATTTCGGTATTTTAAAAAAACAAAAATCTAAAATTTTTACCCCAGATAGGATTCGAACCACCACCACGGGTACCACCGCAGCGGCAGCAGGCTGTCTAGACCACTCGGCCACAGAGGCTGCTGCCGGAAATCGCTTCGGAAAGGTGTATTCATGAAACTGTTTTTATAATTGCGTCATTACGATTTTGCTCGCATCCGATTGGTCGAAATTCATGCGATTTGTTTGGAATTTAGAAATTTGCTACCGTCTTCAGATGGGTCATCGTCATTGCAGATGACGTGATTCCAACTTCAGAATGGATGACTGAAGGGTTGGAATTTGCATTGGTTGGAACTCTGCTTTTCGTCGCATGACTCGATTCTTCGACTGTGCAAGGAAGCAGAGCTTCTCCATCCGGTGCAATTCTTCACCCAGCTGTTGAAGGATGCGTTCAGATTTATATGGGAAAATCCGCTGAGACATATCGACAGCAGTGTTACGGACTACTTGGCCAAATTCCATTGAGTCTGAAACAAGAAAAAATATATTTTAGCCCTATAATAGCCATTAAAATAAAGCCATTTCTTATCGACGTCCCTGCATCTTTAATGGCTGATGAAGTTATCTGTTTTCGCCTACTTGGAGAAAAAGTTTTGATTTTCTATTTTCACCAAACTGGAGGAAATGTTTTGGGCTGCATAAACATGGAATTTGCTAGAAATTTGCAAACTTGTCCTTCGGATGGCCTTTTTGCGATAGGTAAAATTATTCTCAGTCTCCGTTTGCATCATTACAGGTGTGGATGCAACGTTAGCACTCGTCAAAGACATTTGCTGATCATGTGGGTCACCTCATAAGCCTACTTAAAGCCGAACTGGAAATTGCAGAGAGTTTCTGGATATAGACAGTGTACTTTAGCTTGCCACAGTGAATAAGTAAAACTGTGGTACTTGGCTACTGAAGAAGGGACCAGATCCTTGTCGCCCAGTCTTTGGGTCCAACACTGCTGGGTTGTTTTCTGGGCGCTGTACCCTCATGCCAAGGTAGGCGTAGATACATGTGTACAGGGTATGCACAATTACTAAACTTGGGCTCGCTGTGTATGGGCCTGGACCTCATTAGAATAGGCCCTATATTCCTTTTCAATCAGGTTAACGGCACATTTTTCAGTCATAAACAGAAAAGAATTACTCCATCCTTGAACAGTTCAAAACAATCCGGACAATTACAGGCTGTAGGCATGCTTATACTCAGTTGTGCATCAGGCTCCAGGTCAGTGGCTGGTATGAGAAGGCCAATCCCGAATGACACCTTTATTCAGCCAGCAGAGCTGCTCTGTGCATAAACACAAAGAACACACCATGGAAGGGAGCTAGGAGTTGCTTCTCTTTGGGATTGTTTCTTTGAGATCGCATGAACAGGTAAGTTTGATGTTCTCTTCACATCATCAGAATGTTCACCTGAATCTTGCTCAAGTTCCTATATCATCGCAGACTCGTCCGAAGAGTAGTCCACGCAGAATTTGAGCTGTGAAAGCCGATGGTCCTCATTCTGTCCCAGTTGCTGCAACAGTTAGGTATGCAGGTGGAGAGGGAGAACTTGTGCGGTCAGTGCTCACGAGCCAAGACCAAACATAGGTAGTTGTTCAGAATGTTTAAGTATGGTAGCTTGGATGCTCGACAGAGCCAGTTCTCAACACCCTCCTCTCATCAGTTTGGTGTCATGCCATTTCAGCTGACTTAGAACGTCTGCTCAGCTGAGAAGCACTACCAAGTGCTTCCCTTTCCCCTACTCAACTAACTATGCCATGTGAACAGAATGACGACCATCCACCATTACAGATTGACTCCTGAGCAGTCTGTTATAAAGACTGGACCATGATACAAAGACTCAAAAAAGGGACGGATGATGCCCATCCAGGGCGAAAATATGACTGGAGAGCAAAAAAGCTCTTTGGATGATGCCCATCCAGGGCGAAAATATGACTGGAGAGCAAGAAAGCTCTTTGGTATCATCCGTGATCGCAGGCAGCGGGCAAAGGGCAATTCAGGTCCTCTGGATCCGGGCTCCAAATTGCTCACTCCAGGGCCCAAAGTATCTTCTTGCAACCATGGATTGATAAATAATAATTTTGCACTGATAAATGATCATCACTTACTTTCCATTTCTTCATCCATGGGCTGCTTCCTGTTAGGTTGTTGTTGTGACTTCTTCCTTTTGCGTTGTTTTACCTCCCAATCTTCATCCACGATTTGGTTCTTCTTCAGTTGTTCGTCGCCCTTATCTTCAACCACGAGCAGCTTTCTTTTTGCGTTGTAGTGTGATTTCCACATCTTGATCCTAGAACAGCTAACAGCTCCCCATAACACTGTTGCTCACCTTCATCTTCATCCAAGAACAGCTTCCTTCGACAATGTTGCAAATCTTTGTCACTTTCATCCACAACCTGCTTTCTTTGAAAACCTGAAAAGTGGAAACCAGTTATGCAATAGTATATTTGGTACATTTTGATTGCTGTTTAAAATCTTGCAGCATGGTGAACCTATAGTACGGTTTAGTTAACTTATGCTGTACAGTATGAGAAATAAAGACTGTCGGGTGATAGGCAGAAAAAGGCCCAGTCATCCTCGCATGATAGGCAAACGTATGACAAGCATGCGACAGAAAAAGCAGCGTTTCAGGTGTATCAGCCAATCACAGCAAGAGCATGAGGTGTCGCATTGAGATTGATTCGCCAACTGTTGACGTCGGCCTGTTCGAGGCACAACAAAGGTGAGGTTGTTTTGACGTGGCACGGGTAGCGAGGCGGCAATTCTGAGTTGCGCAGAAAGCGCTGATTTCTGTTTGAAGGCTGCGGCTTTTGAAATCTTTTCAACGCTGCATCGGCCGGCCACGACTGCCATGAGCAGGTCCACAGCACAGGAACCACAGAAACACGCAGCTGCGAATGGGCAGCAGTGCAAATGGATCGTGTGCATGCGAATCAGCTGGCATGTCGGTTGCCTCACACCTGCTTCATTTCCAAAATAGGCCTCTGGTTGAAAGCAGATGATGTCGTGTCATCCGCGCAATCAGTGCAGAGCTTTGCGTGAAAATGTATTGGGACGCTTCACGGTTTGCAGAGGAAACATTTTTGTCCGAAGGATTGGCCAGCGAATGCAGCAGTAAACTCGATTCAGTTTGTTTTAATAAAAAAGCGTGAGGTCACGTTTTCTGGGGAACGACACAAGACAAAATTGCGAGTGGAATGAAAAGATAAGACCATCACAGAAATTTTGCATGCCACTGAGCTCGATTCCGAGGCACAAGAAAAACATTCCTGGTGCTCGAAATTCACAAAACAACAATGGCCGATGGTTTCCTTCCTGTTGAAATGCCTGGCCTCGTTTTCTCTGAACCAATTAGCCGAACGGTAACAGTTCCAAAGACCTGTCTACCACATCCACTGCATCTTTCCACTTAGTCCACCGCATCTCGGAATCTGCCCCACCGCATCTCAAAAATTAAAAGGTTTTCGATTTTCAGATTTTCGCTAATGGGATGCTGTGGAATAGGTTTGACTCTCGGTTAGGCAA
>JASGXE010006708.1:0-37206 GCA_030068105.1 Sinentomon sp. SZTP_YWyxl | reverse complement strand
TTGACTGGCAATTTAGTCGAATTAAATCCTGCAGCACTGTCCGATGAATTTTATCCGTTCAATTATTGGATTTTGATGGATATTGGATCGAGCTTAATCGAATCGGACGGAAATCGAATTGCTTTCAACTTTTGGAACGGACTTATGGTTGATCCAATTCATCAGATCGATCTGCGAATCTCGTACGATATCTCGTATCTCGATACAAATCTCGTACGAATGATCGGGCAGAAAAGAGACCGAGTCAATCGACTTAGGTTTATCGTCTTTGGTGGCAATTTGTTTAAACTTTACCCGCGGGTGAGAAGTACTCCGCGCAATAGCGCTAATCCGAGGTTGCGGGAAATTTCTCCTTTTACTTCAATGCTAAAAATTATTCCTGCAACCTATAGGATTAACGCTATTCCTGAGCACTTCTCCCGGGGTACGTGTGTCAAACAATTTTCCTATAGTTCTCCAAATTTGACCAAATAAGAGAGGTCAAACAGAAGCGGAACATATGTCGGTTTCACGAAAGATAAAATTTGCACAAGATATGTATCACACCTCAGAGACGACTGGCACAATCGGAGTGTGAAATTTTTTTTTTTTCTAATTTTTTATCTCATTTGAATAGGTTTACATTCAACGTAAATTGTTTCGTCTTTGACTATAGCACATGTGGTTGGCCGGAACGCGGCCGAAAACGAGGTATTTTCATGCCAAAGCAGGTATAGAGAGACGAAAGAGTCAAGAAAAACACGCTTGTGCCTTTGAATGTTGTCAATCAGCTGATATTGATTCATGCCCTTTCCCACGGAAACGGGCGTCCCATCAATAAAATCGCCACAATCCCTCCTTCTCGACGTCATTTTGTCTGTTTACACAATCCAAAGAGAGACGGCGCCGTTCCAGACAACTTGGTATTCCACAGCCACGGCTTTGCCCGTCCTGACATTCGTTAACTCTGCAAAATAATACACATAGAAGTGAATGGTGATTCCGAATTACTTAGTGTGTCATTATCATAAATCTCTTTTATCTGGTATCCCTTATTTTTCAATTCCCCAAGTTTACAATTCCCTTATCCCGTTTAATGGAGAACGCATGAAGCAGCTTTCCCAATTTCGAGCAGAAAATACATGCTACCACGCATCCCAATATGAAAAAGAGTTTACTTGATAAACGAAAGAGCGTCAGGCCTGAAAAGCCACGACTAGATTTCTCAGCAGGAATGTTTCAGGATGGTTTAGCAAGAAAAAAATCAAGAGGCTTCACTATGAAACTCGCAGCGCCATCTCCCAGGGAGTTAATAACAATAATCGAGGCATCCATTTGAATCGTATCAAGCCGCGTGTGGCTG
Organism: Sinentomon sp. SZTP_YWyxl; assembly: GCA_030068105.1. Classification (NCBI taxonomy): domain Eukaryota; kingdom Metazoa; phylum Arthropoda; class Protura; order Sinentomata; family Sinentomidae; genus Sinentomon; species Sinentomon sp. SZTP_YWyxl. The sequence goes on along the minus strand of JASGXE010006708.1, from coordinate 35,864 downwards.
CTATGTGATGAGCCTGTGCGTGCGTGTGTGTGTGTGCCGGAGACGCGGAGACACAGTTCAATTCGTATCCTGAATTTGGGCGCATTTAACGGAGACAAGAAAAGGAAATAGCGCCTGTGATGGCCCCTCATCAGCATCGCAAATGGTCTAAGTGGTATCTGCGGGGCATCACTAACCCATTGCGGCAAAATAGATTCGACACGCGGGATTCCTACGCTGTCGTCAATTTCAAATAGGAACTAGGGGAATTTTAACCAATCAGTCGCGTTTTTTGTCCTTGATAGTGAAATTGGGAACGATTCCGCCGAAAAAATGAAGATATTCTGGTTCGCAAAATGTGCAAAGGAATTTGAGGCTTGAAGTTTGTGGGTGGCCTATGTTTTTATAGTCTCCTTAACACAAGTCCTCGAATATTGGAGTACAACTCGGGCGCCATTTAAAATCAGTGCCAGCATGCGCCGCAAAACATGGCACACAAGGCGTGAAGTTGAACAAAGCCTGTTGAAATTGGATGGCCCAGTCCTTCAAAATTTGCCTTTTATCACTTTTTAGCAGATTATGTCAACACTGCGCGTTGAAAAAAATGCGAGGCGAATTTTTTTAAAATCTATACACGCAATGCATCGCGACAAGTGGTGCATGGTTTCCTGAAAAAGCGCCTGATTTTCGGAGGTTACCATGGAACAACAGAAGAAGGCTTCGTACGCTTGATGGCACGAAAATAAAACAGCCGTCCGAACGACATACTTTTCACCTGGTTTTGCATGTGCAGACTTTTCACCGGGCCACTGCGTGGAAATGTGTGGTCGGAGCATTTTTTTCACTAACATTAGCTGTTCAGTGTACGTTTGAGAATCTGCCCTCTACACATGGCTCTATGTGTCCGCAATCTTCATATCTTAGTTACCCCAAAACAACCACAAATTGGGTTTTTTATTTTTGAGGTGCACTGCGTGGATTGGAGGCTCAGAGGCTCCTCTCCGAACATTTTTTGTTTCGCTTGCTCCAAACCTGTCCTGAAAATTTGACAGTTCTACGATGAAACCTTACCCCTCATGAATACCCCAAATGGGCCCATTTTGGGGACTTTGGAGGCATTATATGGAAATGGGAGCCCGGAGCAAACATATTTTTCGGTTAATTTCGGTTTCTTTTGCCATCAAAAACATCTCCACGAATTTTGGCGAAATAATTTCTGGACACCCAGAATACCCAGACGGTACTGTCTACCCTGTGCACAGGCAAAAAAATATTCATGCATAAATTAAGAATCCAGTGGTCATGGTTGTTTGAGGTTATTTTGTGCTTTCAGAGTGCTTTTGTCGCTGACAGAGTGTTTTTAAAGTTCCAGGAGAAACGAGAGTTTTTCCTCATTGTAAAATCCTATGTAAACAAGAATCTAGGGACAATCTGTATTATGAAATTTTGGATTCCTCCATAGTGAGAAATGACAGCGCGGTCTTCAGATCGAAGAGCATTGTGTTCCAACACAGGCTGAAAATACCAAAGAGATGTTGTTCTGCGGTTTCACTGATTTAGTTTCAAGACTGCGATATCGCTCCCACATCTCACGACACAACAGGTGCGATAACTCAAACCTCGCCCTTGTGGGATACACTGATAATATTTCTGTCATTTAAAAAACAGCTCCCAAGAGTGCCTGCGTATGTAAGATGTAGGGTTCTACCATCAACCGAGTTCTACCATCAACTCTCTTTTTCGGGGAGATTGATAACTCTCTGACTTGAATATGGCAGGCAATGCATGAAACCCTCTTCAAATTGACAAAGAGACCTTTATGAACACATAGAGTTCTAGAAGTCTCCTGGAGGAGTTTGATAACTCTCTGACTTAGATATCGCCAAAATCATTGCAGGCAATGAAAAATTGACAAACAGCCCTATTTCACGCCCAGAGAGTTTTGGAAGTCGCTTTTCAGGGGGAGTTTGACAATCTCCGACTTGTCACCAAAAACATGACAAACAGTGAAACTCTCTTCAAATTGACAAACGGCGTTTGTGAAGTCATTTTTGACACCCAGGAGTTTTAGAACTCTCTCACAGTCGTCAAATCATCCTCAGAGAGGAATTAAACTCTCCGTAGCAACCCCCTATTTCTATCGGTGGAGTCTTTTGATGTCGATGTGTCAGGAGCCTAAATTAAAGGGCTGGTCTTCTTATCACGAAATTTAGTGCTATTAAACGTATTGTCCGCACTGATTCATCGTCACCCCATTTACACTATAAGTATAACAGATCGGTTTATTCCCAGGTCGCTGAACTGCAATAAAATTGCTGACAGCACTGAGATTTCAGCAAAATTGCTTCAAACCTTAAACCAACCGAAATTGAACTTTCAAGGTAACTGAGATCCTGCTTTATAAGGTGTCGATTAGCTACATTAGGAAACGGGTCACGTTGCTGGTTAAATGGAGCTAATAAAGCAGACAGATGTCCACATTGTGGAGGAGGAGAGTACCTGTGCAGGGTGTTCCACAAACACACCGACAAATTTCAGGAGATATTCCTCATGGCCACACAAATAAAAAATTTTCGAGTTTTGGAAATGGCCCCGACCACCGATTTTGGTTTATGGGTCCGAAAAATGGCCCCATTTCAAGGAACAGTGTAGAACATTCAAATCGACATAGACGAGCCAAATTTTAGAGTTAATTCCTCTTGTTTTGTAACAAAAAAATAAAGATTCCGACTCCCAGGTTGGTTTTAGGGCCCTTAACCCACCAAACTGGGCCAATTTTCTCGTGAAGAAATGGTATATTAGGGCCGATTTTGGAGGTTTAAGGGCCCATGAAACCAAAATGGGAGGTCGGATATCATTATCCAATTGCCTTAATATTTTTGTTCCGATCGTGATGAGGAATCATTCCTAAAATTTTCATTTCTCTATGTTGATTTTGGATATTCGACCGTATTCCCTCAAATGTTTGGACCAATAATTTTGGGGGTTTTGAGAGTCCGTAACACCGTAATGGTGGGCCAGAGAGCATTTCATGCGTCTTTGTTTTTTGTTCTGATCACCATGAGAAATTTCGTCAGAAACTTTGGTTGCTCAATGTCGACTTTGAAAATTCGCCTTTGTTGCCTGAAATTGAGCCATTTCTGGGGGATTTGGGAGTCCATAAAATTAAATTAGGCGGTCGGAGCATTTAAAATTTTGAATTGTGCTGCCATGAGGAATATCTCCTGAAAATTTGTCTGTGTATTTCTGGAACACCCTGAAAATAGGAACCGATGCAAAGGAGGGATTTAAGAGAAAATTGAAGGGGCGTCGGAGGAAGAAGGGTGGGAGGAACCCAGAGGTATAACAGCGAATAAAATGGAGGTACAAGGTCGGACTTTTTCAGGATTAATGATAGCCTTTTTCTGTTGTTGATTTTCTCGGCCTTGATTTTGATGACCAGACATTTTTAAGGGAAAGGCTTGCAGGGTAAGGTTATATCTGCCTCTGTTTCCAGGGCTAAATCTGCCTCTGTCGCGAGAGACGTTTTCCGAGAATGATAGGGAGAGGAGTTTGTCCAGGCAAACGCATCAAACCATAAAATCAGAGTACGTTTGCAGAAACTTTTAACAACTCTCCCTGCTTCTGCAATGGAATCCAACTAATTCACACTTGAACTCACGCCAAGACAATTCACCGTAAATTTTGTTCTTCTATCTCTAATTGAAACACAATTGCGGTTTTGTCTCGACTCGACGAGTTCCGGCAGGCTTTTCATTCCCAAAGTAAAGAGTTATGTGCAGAGCTACGCCATCCAGATTTACACATGTGTCCATTCCCGCGCTTAATTGTGCTGTTTTTAGATGGAGTTACAGCAGTATCAGCGTCGAATCAGCAGAACGAACCAAAAGATTTCACCGATTTTGGTCAAACTTGGATAGCCTGTCTGACGTCTCCTTCCAACGAAGACAAAAAGAACGGGTGCACGGTAACGTCTGATTTTATTAACGTCTAAAAAATTCCGCCCAATCTAGTCCAAGACGAAATTTGACTTCGATGTGAAAATGGGGGTTAGGTTAGGTTATGGTAAGGTTAGGATTCGGTTAAGGAAATAGGTTTGGTGAAAGGTTTGGGTTAAGTTATGTTGGTTGCAGTTCGGAATACCTGCCGACATCTGAAAAAATCTGAACTGGACGAGTTTTCACACACGCTCAAGTTGCCAAAATTAGGAAGATAAGGACGAATGTAGGTAGGGTAGGATAAGTTAGGTGTCTCGGGATAGGTTAGGTTGGGTTAGGTCAGGTTAGGTTTGGTTCAGTTAGCTTTAAGTATATCAGAAAGCAATGGTTATAACTCGTTCAGTTCAAAGTCGGCAGGTATTCCGAACTGCTACCGTTGTGTTAGATGTTTCAATCCCTGCCTTATTACCCTTTTAGAGGACTGTCCAAAAATTTGACACTATTTCTGCTACTCAAAAGACCTTACAATGGTTCGCAGGAAGGTATCAGAAATGCGAGATTTGTCCTTTGTGGGGAATTCTATTGTTTGTGAGTGCAGGAATTCCTTTGCGGAAAAAACTGACCAAATCAGCGTAATACTTGTTGTTCGGTCCGTCCATGACGCACTTTTCTTTCCGAAACGTTTCCGTCTGATTCCAATTCGAAGAAAGCGACATTCACTCCAACCAAATCCAATTCGCCAAGAAAAAAACGCGACTCGAACAGGCAGCATTCGGCATAAGCTTTGTTCGACTTTCAGACCCACATCCCCTGATCCTGAAACAGTGAACATGAAAGGCAGTGGTAAAAAGCAAGCTCCAATAGAGCAAATACGAGCACACTCACCCAAAAGTAGTCAAACATCATTTCGTTTTTCTGTAGTAAACCAATTTTCTGTTGCAGAAACTTCGCATTTATAGTTGAGATACCCTATTACGCAAATGCGCTAAAGCAATGTTTGGCCGCCTGGCGCATGGTTAACAGATGCTTTTGCAAGCAACCCCAGGCCCGATATGACGGAATGAATCCTGCTTCGCATGACAGAAAATGGTCAGAAATTGCTTTCCTGCAGGCCCAGCAAAAATTTCCCGCCAGAAAAACAACTGCGAAGAGATATCGGAAATGACCGCCGCGCATGTTAGAGACACACACGTATAGTTTCCTGCTGGGAATTTATAAGTACATAACTTTTACACTGACGTTTCACAATAACATGCTGCAGAAAATGCATTTCTAGGTCATTTCCTCGGATATCAATAGCGGGATGTGGGAATCCACGGAAACGTCACCCCATCTTATGTTGGAAGTGTGGGCGAAGAATGACGGTTCCCCTGTAGGAGTGAAACATTCCGGCGATGTGTGAAGTCGAAACACGGGACGGCCTGTGTGTGTGCCTAAATCATTATTGAATTGACGCAGCATAAATACAGGAGATGAGAGCGATAAGATTTGTGGAGTTGTTTTTATGGTCTCCGACAAGATAAAAAAAAGTATCTGGCTTCCATCGGTTCCGGTGCCATCTATCGATCCAGGATCCAGTCCTTCCCTTGTGCCAATACACAATCGATCGGATCCATTGCAATAATTTCATTCCATTTTTATTTCCATTTGTCAAATTAATCAGTTCACGTTAAAGATGAACATGGTCTCCGTGAGGCCGGTCAAATATTTGAGAATAACACAAACAAGAGGCAAATATGTATGATGAGAGAAATTTAATTAAGTTCTCAAAGAAGATATCCCGAGCAGTGGCCATTTCGATAGCGATAAACGTCTAGATTTGAGGGAGAGAATTCCAGTCGCGGATGGTACGTGGAAAGAAAGAGTTAAAGTATTGTTTGTTTTTGTTTTCTAGGGGAGGAGATTAATCAGGCACTCTTGTTACCGCGATTTTTTGAAAAGATAAATAGGGTTCCGAGCCCGCAGGTTCGGAAAGGATGGAAAGGATGGCCGATAAAAAGTTGGATTTCAACGTGCAAGTGAATTCTATGCAAACTTTTTTACTACTTTTTCACTACCTGCATTCCTGCCACTCCCTTTTCCACTCCTTTTCCACTCTTTTTCCATTCCTTTTCCACTCCTTTTTCCTCTTCTTTTCCTCTCCTTGATGTATTCCTGCCACTCCCTTTTTTCACTCCTTTTCCACTCCTGTTCCACTACTATTTTTCCACTTCCTGCATTCCTGCCACACCTTTTTCAACTCCTTTTTCCACGACTACTTATCCACTCCCTGAATTCCAGAAATTTCTATTCACTTAAAAAAATGGTCAGAATCCAAATTCAATGCTTCTTACCTCCTTTGCTTCTCACCTCCTTTTGACGGGAAACCAGTTTTAAATTCATGAGTGGTCATTTCCGCTAAATGGTCTACAACCAGAAGTGGAGATCATCAAAATGCACCTCGCTTGAACGATCGTTCTCAGACAGAACGAGGTTCCTCAGACAGAAAGCGTCCAAATGTTGTTCAAATTCTTCGCCTGCAGTAAATTTCCCGTTTGCGAACCAACCAGAACATCACAAATCCTCTCTGCTGTCCTATCAACTCCTGCCCGAAGGCGGATCCCAATTGAAAAGAGTGAAAGAGGCAACGTTTTCGTATTTTTTTCGCTTTCTGATCAGTTTCCATGTCACCAAAATGGCGTTATAACAATGTCACGATTGGGCCCCTTCACATGCTTTTTTCCTGGACCAATTTTCACGCAGTCTGGCTTCTCGTTAGCTCATTCGGAGGCGCATCTCGCCGTTTCAATGGCACGCTATGCAAATAATTTACTCTAATTTGATTCGTGCATATAAGATGATTACGGGTCAAAGAAGATGGCCGGAACCAATCTGAAGCTGTGGGCAAAATTTCTTCGCAAGTATTAGTCGGACCTACAGACATTCATTTCACAAATTCATAAAAAATTTCCCATTTAAGAGTTAGCGATTTGGAACACCCTGCACTCTGGGTTCTTTTTTCTCTGAACAATAAATATAGGTACCTGTGCGCTATTCTCAAAGGCGGAAGGCTTTTTGAGCGCACCTTAAGAGTGTTTTCGCTCGAAAATCACTGAAGCGCGTTCGGTGTTATTTCGGCGAGGACCATAAGGGAAGAAAGGACAATAGCACGGGACGGAAACCATTTCCTCAACGATGACATATTGAAAAATAGGATGTGAGACTGGCCGAACGAAGCTTGACGGATTTCCGTGAGAATGTCTGGAAATGGGACCAGCAGCTATATACCCTTGCCTCAAAACCCTCAAACTCATTCGGAAAAGGCAGGTCAAGCTGCGCCGCCGGTCGGTTTATGCTGACAGATGTGTTTTGAACAAATGAAAGAATTTGTCAAAAGGAATAAAACAGGGCTTCAAAGTTCTTGATCTCGATATATCCTTGGATCGTTTTATTTCTTCATAGTGCACAGGCTGTCTCAAAAGTCGTTTCACAAAAGGTGACCCACTAAAGAATGACTTCACATGACAAAATATTCGTAATTATGTTGGCTATTGCATAACTTCTTTTTTGATTTTCTGTTGTTTTGACTGCGGAGCCGCAACTTGTCGCGGTCTGAGATGAAGGAAAACGCAGGAAATGAACACACTCACTTTAAAAACGGAGATTCTTACAGGATATCCTCCACGGGTCACTGGAAAAAAGGAAGCGAAAATATTCATCCGCGAACAGAATAATTTTTTCATCTCTACTCTCAAATTGTGCAAACACAGGGTGAATCTGAAAGGGATATGTCAATGTTTAAATGAGGTATTCCCGACACCCAGTCAAATAAATTCGTAAAACGATGATTTTAAAAAATGTCACAACCTGGCTTTATCGGCCCATGCATAAGGTCCCTAAAACGGCGAAAGGTCCCCATAGACGACATTTTTGACCTATGTTTATGAGCTCATCATTGAGTTTTAGAAAGAGAGAGAAGAGAAAGAGAAAGAGAACGAGAAAGAGAAAGAGAAAGAGAAAGAGAAAGAGAAAGAGAAAGAGAAAGAGAAGGACTTATGTGCAGGAAGTGGCACGAAATTCACCTGTATTCTGTTGGATGTCGCACGGGGAAAATGTGCGACATCCCACATGTCGTTGTGGCATATTTTCATGCGACTTCCTCAGTTAAGTGTTTTTGGACGGTGCGACAACGGCAGTTGCAGAAGATTTTTTTCCGTGTTTGTCAAAGTCGCATGGAAATTCATTTCCTGAATGTGTCGCTCTCGCACAAGCATTGGAGTCATTGGGAGTCAATGGGTGTCCAATTTTTTTCTTGGTGTTGTGGACACTGCAATTTGTGTTTTGCGAGTGTGGGACAAAACGCTTCGTTGGAACAAGAGCGCGTTGCGCGGACGCACAAGTTGGGTTTGGAGGTTGAGTTGATTTTTTTCTTGGTGTTCAATAATTGTGGACGCTGCAGCCTGCAATTTGTGTTTTGCGAGTTTGCGAATTGCGGCTGAAATGCTTCGTTGGAACAAGCGAATTTCGCGGAACCACAAGTCAGGTTGGGTTTTCAACAAACCCCAGTTTTCCTTTCAATGTTCCATTTTGGTGCTTCTGAAAATGTGATCCCTCAGATCCCTGCTCACTTTCAATCGAAAAATGATCGAATGGTTGAGTCGGCGCAGTGGAATTGGCCCATCCTCAGAAGTTTCGCATAAATTGGAAAAAAGATGGCGGTTGAAAGCTTTGGGGTCGTGGGTTCGATTCCAGCTCCAGCCGATTTTCAGCTTTGTGGGGTCCCGGGTTCGATTCCAGTCCGAGGCGAAATTTTTCAAACTCGCACACATTTTTTTCCAAAATTCTGTTGTTCAACACTGTTGTTCAACACTTCGGTCAGCGGTCACGAAAAGACGAGGTTAGGCTAGGTGACGATGGATTTTTTGGGAAGTTTCCATGTTCAAAAAGGGTCAAAAAGCAATCCAAAACTGCGCCCCGCCCCTCACTGCCCATGATTTTTTTTGTCGGGATTGGTGTGCACAAAGTGGATGACCAAGATGCTGAAACTGATTTTCTTGCTCCGAACCCTGCTTGTCATTGCGGTGATCATGGGCGATTGGGCGCAATAACGGGGGTTGGGAGTGACCTCTCCAGAATTGGATCGGCGTAATTCTGGTGGGTTGGGCCCTCGTTCCAACCCCACTTGGAGCCCTGACGTGGCCAAAAAATGGTGCCTAAAATTCCAAAATCGGGCCAAAAATGAATGCATGCTTAAATCTTGAACACCTCCAGTGCTGCGCCGACTCGGTAATTTACCTGATTTTCAGGTAATCGCTGCTCATTTGAAAACCATCTGAGGTGGGCTATTGGGCTTGAGCAAAATCCAGGGTAATTTGAGGTGCCTACCTAATATGGCAATATCTATTTGCCACTCATCAAATTTCACTGCAGGCGAAATTTCTTGAACCCTTTCGATCTTCCTGGGCCTGGGATGCGCACCTCTGCCCTCTGGGGGCATCGGATCAAATCCCACATGAATTCTGGGGGATTGGTTGCCTTTCTGGCTGAAAATGTCAAGAGGAACTTCGCCGTGAAAAATGAGTCCCCTAAGTGGGAAAAGTTGGGCCGATTCCACATTGCATCCCCGATTGCAAAAGCCAAGTTAGTTTGTGGGTGTGGGTGCAAGAAAGATGACACCATAACTGATACACCCAGGGGCCTAATTAGTATTTACAAAAATAGCACGAGGCCAATCCAATGCCAAGGAGAGGCCTGTGTGACTGATTTGGTAGGTAGGTAGGTACCTTCCTGGCTGCTTCTAGCGTGGTGTTGCTGGGTTTTCATTTTTCAAGCTAGCAAGGCAGGTTCTCAAAACTTCCACCTACCTAGTACCTAGGCCACCAACAGCTTTTTTTGCTGATTGTGGATCCCTCCCTATCTAGGTACCAAGTAGGCCTACCAACGTTCTGAGGGCTGTGTTCAGCTTTTTTTTATCTGTTTAGGTTCTTTCCGACGTAGGTACCTACCTAGGTTCAACTTCAGATATGATGGGAGCCTGCTTCAGGTTCAGGCTGTGGTTTGGTTTAATTTAAGCATCTGCATGCATCTGCATGGGGCCTGGGCTGATGATTTGATCACACACTGCTGATGAAAGCATGCACATTCCTGTGCTCAAGGTTCCCCAGAACCTGCACTGACATTTCAATGTCGAATGTCATGATCATCAACTGTGATGGAAGGCGGCCAGCTGCAGTTCTACACAATATAACAAATCAGTCTCCTGCTGAAGCAAGTGGTTACAGCCTGGAAAAACCACCAGATTATGTCAAGAAAGTCTCTTCTTACAAGGAGAATATCCACCCAAAAGGTAAGAATAGGTCCACAGACCAATGCATACGAAAACTAATTTTGTGCTACCTAATAACCGAGTGGCGAGTGCTAATACATTGGTATTTCCTCCTGGTGGGAACTGCAACTGACATTGACGCTGAACCTGCTTTCCTGCTGGTAAGGTCTTGAAAATGAAGGGTTAGGATCGGTTAGAAGGTTAGGATAACCGAATCCAACGATAATCTAGGCCTAACTCATTTGACCACACCTACCAGCAGGACAAGCAGGATTTCCAGCAGGACAAGCAGGTTCAGCGTTTCATAGTCACACCCCTCCTGGTGTTCTTAGGGATTGAAAAAGCCTTGAATTTGAAGATTTCTTGTTAAAAACCTTGAAACCCATCTGATGGTAGGTAGGTAGGTAGGCCTACTTGGGTAGGCACCATGTCGCGAGACATTTCGTCTCTAGAAACTATGGTTTTGAGGCTATGTTATGGTTTTTGAGGGTCTCACATTTCCCAAACCTGGGGCATTACCTGCACCCTGGCCTGGAACCCTGTGAGGATAAGGGCGGTCCCTGAAAACCGGACAGCCGGACAGCCAGACCGGACCGCCGGACTGACCCGGACGGGTTAGGTTAGATTAGGCTAGGATAGACTATCCTAACCTAATCTAACCTAACCTAACCCGTCTGGGTCGGTCCGGTGGTCCTGTCCGGTTTTCAGGGACCACCGAGGATAAGTGATCCCAGCTCAGTTTTGGTGTGGAAATGTTTTGCTAATTTTGGGAACTGACTTTAAGATTTTACCTAGGTAAAGTTAGGTTTGGTTAATTTAGGTTGGGATGGCCTAATTTGACAATAACCTACCCTTTTTACCATTACCAGCAGGGCAAGCAGGCTTCCAGCAGGAAAATAGGACAAGCAGGTTCAGCGTTTTAGTCACACCCCTAATTTTGTGCCTATCGAAAAGTGGAAAAGCACGAAGAGAACTATCAACTAGGTAGGATGGGCATGGGCTACACAAAAAACTTGATGTTTAGGAACTTTATCCTTACCTTCTGGATGTTGGTGATGTGCGCCTTGACAAGACTGAATTGCCTGGGTATTTGGCCAGCCTCCATGGACCTACCATACCATATTTTCTACTCGAGACTACCTGTGCACCTAGGTACATAATCTTACGTTCTTTTGGATCTTACCATTCAATTCCACTCTTGATGTTGCCACGCTTTGATGAATAGGTAGGTACCTACCTACCCAGGTACCTATTTGTTAGAAACATGGGAAGCACCTGCTTGCTTACCGAAAGCAAATTCATGTGTTTTGCACTTTTGCCCGCACCTACCTAACTGAGGGTAAAAATATAATATTTCTGAACCGCTCCCAATCTGTTTCTATCTTGTGTTTTTGAGGGGCATCCTTGAGCAAAGATTGTGAAATGTTTTGAAATTGAGCCAAAAACGAATTTGTTTTATAGAGAAACGAATAACGATTTGTTATCAAATTGCATTCCATATCTTTTGACTGGCAACAACAACTGCCTGGTTGTGATCATGTTTTTTTATTTCTATCAAAAACAGCAGAGAATGCTATCCGGAGTCATGATCACGAACTTGAACATCCATGCAATGCTCTGGAAAACATTGGTGAGCTTCACTTCTACTCTGGCATCTTTTCTCTATCATTATTATTTTTATTTGTTATGTTGACTTAACATTAACAAACATTAACGATTTTTTATTGCAATTTTTAATCGGTATATCAGTAGCGAATGTAATGGTAAATGCATGCACACTCACAGTCAAGGACACGCAAGAAACCAGTAAGACATGCACAATAGAAGGGTTGCTGGTGTGGAATTGAAACTGGAAATTGTTTTTGCTAATTTTGACTAAAAAAAGAAAAAAACATGGACGAGGTCAGATAAAGGTACCCACTGCAAATTCAGACTTCATTAGCATGCACATCGAATAGTCGAGTTTTCAAATGGTGAGTTCTGAGTGTCAGCTAGATTCATTGGCTTTGCGCTTTTTCCAATTTTCAAAATTTGGCACCTTTGTAAGACTGCGAATTGCCAAATTGGGCCAGCCCCCATAGACCTGCTATATTTTACCCAGACTACCCACATAATCTTAAGTCCTCTTGGACCCTACCATTCAATTCCACTCATTTGATGATGCCATTCTTTTGCATTCGCATGGTAGCTGGTTGGATGAAAGAGGCGTAACATAGGTACCTATTTGTTAGAAGCATGGGAAGCTCCTGCTTACCTACCGAAAGCAAATTCTATTTCTCAGCATTGCTTCCATTGAAAGTACTCTAACTCTTGTGAATGCCAACTAACTGGATTTGTGGATCTGGCACAAATTGGGTGGTTTCCCCTCTTCCAGAATCCATGGGGATGTCACTTGTCATAGCTGTGATCTGAGGTTTCATCCGTCAGACAGACAGACTCACAAGGCAACACTTGTGGGGGGAAATCCATTTTCACCGATCTTTGCAAGGCAGGCATTAATGGGTGGGTTTGGTTATCAAGTTATCATTGATAAGTTTTCTGAATGATTATCCGTGATGCAAAATATAAGTATGCACCACATGTGCCTTTTTCCATTTCGGCCCTATTTTACTTATTAGCATCAATCAGAATGCAGGAAACTGGATTTTCTACTACATTTGTTGAAGCTCTGGAAATTCTGCGGCCTGGAGAGGACGAAAACCACCGATCTTTGTCAAATCTGCAGCGAGTGCCCGAATTGGACGAAAATCACATATCTCAGTCAAATTTGCAGCATCCATTTCGTGAAGTGGACAAGAATCACAGTCTGCAAATTCAGCAGCAACCAGTGCCTGGAGAGGACGAAAACCACCGATCTTTGTCAAATTTGCAGTGCATGCCTGAAGTGGACGAAAATCACCGATCTCTGTCAAAATTGCAGCATCCATTGCGTGAAGTGGACAAGAATCACTGTCTGGAAATACTGCAGCTGGAAATACGACACCAACCAGTGCCTGGAGTGGACGATAACCACCGATCTTTGTCAAATCTGCATCGAGTACCCGGATTGGACGAAAATCACCGATCTCTGTCAAATTTGCAGCACCCATTACGTGAAGTGGTCAAGAATCGCCATCTGGAAACACTGCAGCAACCAGAGCCTGGTGTGGACGAAAACCACCGATCTTTGTCAAATCTGCAACGAGCACCCGAAGTGGATGAAAGTCACCGATCTCTGTCAAATTTGCAGCACCCATTGCATGAAGTGGACAAGAATCACTGTCTGGATATGCTGCAGCTGGAAAGACGGCACCAACCAGTGCCTGGAGTGGACGATAACCACCGATCTTTGTCAAATCTGCATCGAGTACCCGAATTGGACGAAAATCACCGATCTCTGTCAAATTTGCAGCACCCATTACGTGAAGTGGTCAAGAATTGCCATCTGGAAACACTGCAGCAACCAGAGCCTGGAGTGGACGAAAACCACCGATCTTTGTCAAATCTGCCACGAGCACCCGAAGTGGATGAAAGTCACCGATCTCTGTCAAATTCGCAGCATCCATTGCGGGAAGTGACCAAGAATCACCGTCTGGAAATACTGCAGCAACCAGAGCCAGGAGTGGACAAAAACCACCGATCTTTGTCAAATCTGCAGCGAGTGCCTGAAGTGGACGAAGTTCACCGATCTCTGTCACATTTGCAGCATTCATTGCAGCGTCAAGTGGACGAAAACCGCCAATCTTTGTCAAATCTGCAGCGAGTGCCCGAAGTGGACGAAGTTCACCGATCTCTGTCACATTTGCAGCATTCATTGCAGCGTCAAGTGGACGAAAACCACCGATCTTTGTCAAATCTGCAGCGAGTGCCAGAAGTGGACGAAAATCACCGATCTCTTTCAAATTTGCAGCATCCATTACGTGAAGTGGATAAAAATCAGCGTCTGGAAATTCTGCTCCAACCAGTGCCTGAAGTGGACGAAAATTGCCGAGCAACTAGAATTGCCTCCAGTCGATGCATTGAAGGTTTGGATTTTGAAAACGTATTTTGGTTCTGTGATGTTTTTTATCTCAGAAGCATCTTCAAACGACTGGTAGGTACGACTTGGTAAGGCTGCGAATTGCCAAATTGGGCCAGCCCCGTGGACCTGCCATATTTTGTACCCGGACTACCTACATAATCTTAAAAGTTCTATTGTACCCTGCACCATTCACTTCCACTCACATGATGATGCCATTCTTTTGCATTAGCATGGTAGCTGTGCGATGAAGGAGGTGTAAAATAGGTAGGTACCTATTAGTTAGAAGCATGGGAAGCTCATGCTTACCGAAAGCAAATTCATGTGTTTTGCACATTTGCCGGCACCTACCTAACTGAGGATAAAATATGTGAGCCGCTCCCAACCTGTTTCTACATGTTACTTCTTGATGCTTTTCATCGGAAACTTGTTTTTTATTTCTCAGCATTGCTTGCATTGAAAGTTCTCTTGCGAATGCCAGATAACTGGATTTGTGGACCTGCCATATTTTCCTGTCATGGAGTGACATATTTTCTGCCCAGACTTAAGACTATCATGGGAATTTGATGCTGTTTTTGTGGGGTATCTACCGTACTAGGCCTATCCTTGATGAGTACCTAAATGTTGTGAAATGTTTTCAAATTGAGACATTAGGTACATAATCACATAACATTCCATATCTTTTGATTGGCGACAACAACAGCTGTTGTGATCGTTTTTTATTTGTCAAAAACAGCATCAAATGCTATCCGGAGTCATGAATACGATTTTCAAGTTGCCAGAGAGGCTGATTACAAACTTGAACGTGGACGAGGCCAGATACGGCAAATTCAGTCTTCATTTCACAAGCAAGCTGGCACATCGAATAGTCATGAGTTTTCAAATAATGGTGAGTTCCAAGTGTTGCTAGGTTCACTGACTTTGATCAAAATCTCTGTTCTTGAACTTTAAAAATTTGGAGCTGTAACAAGACTGTGAATTGCCATATTAAGCCAGCCCCCATGGTCCTGTCATGTTTCTACCCAGACTAACTTGTTACCTGGGTAGGCCTACCTACCTAATCGTTTGTTGTTTTTGTGGGGCATCCTTGAGCAAATGTTGTGAATAAAGGACTTCAGAAATGAAGGACTTTTTGCTTCTGCCAAATAACCAAAACAGAAATGATCATGATTTTAAGCTTTGGTCAGGTGCCTTGCCTTTCACAAAGATGTGGGAAAGTATTCATTTGTGCACAGAACGGTTAGGGATTGGAACTCTCTGCATCCACGAGTGTTTGGAACCAGGGGAGATATCAATATCGAAATGTTCAAACACAATGTTGAACGATGGTTGTCTGACATCACCATGAACATGTCTTAAAGTTAAGTTTCCTTTATTCTTCTGACATATGCCAGCAATGGCTGTTACATTTAATGTATGTGAAGCATTGTGCTTTTGTTTTTATGTTATCTGACTGCTGATTTGCACCGGGATTAAAGCTCCTGCAAATTAAATTAAATTAAATTGTGAAATTTTTTGAAATTGCGCCATAAATTAATCAGATTGCGTTTCATACCTTTTGACTGGCAACAACAACAGTCTGGTTGTGATCACTTTTTTTTATTTGTATCTAAAACAGCATCAAGTGCTATCCGGAGTCGTGATCACCATTTGGAAGCTGCCAGAGTGGCTGATCACGAACTTGAACGTGGACGAGGTCAGATACTGCAAATTCAGACTTCATTTGACAAGAAATCTGGCACATCGAATAGTCATGAGTTTTCAAATGGTGAGTTCGAAGTGTGACCAAGATTCATTGGCTTTTTTCAATTTTCAAAGTTAGGCGCTTTGATATGACTGTGAATTGCCAAATTAGGCCAGCCCCCATGGTAGGGCTGTGCGAATCGGCTTTCGAATCGAATCCTGCGAATCGAATCCCTGAGGTTCGAATCCGAATCAGTTGTCCAATTTCGAAGCGAATCGTCACGAATCGAATCCTTTTCTTCAAATCTCCAATATCGATTCGAATCCCACCACACGTCTCGAAACGAATCTTTTCGAATCGAATCTGGCCAGATTCGCGATTTTCGAATCGAATCACGATTCATGTAGGTAGTCCTACAGGATAGCAAACGTGAATTTTATTGAAGGCATTGCTCAGTGACACTTGTAAGCGCAATTTGGTTCCATGTTGTGGCATGCCTGCGGGACTGTGGATCAATTTGGAGATTTTGAAAGATTCGAGATTCGATTCGAATATTTTTCGAATCATCGCAAAATCCCGAATCGAATCCTTTACCTCGAATCTCGAATCCTGGTTCGAATCTTGCCATATTTTTCGAATCACATCTTCTCGAATCGAATCTGGCAAGATTCGCAATTTTCGAATCGAATCCTCGAATCGAATCAAGATTCGCCCAGCCCTACCATGGACCTGCCATATTTTCTACCCAGACTACCTGCATGATCTTAAGTTCTATTGGACCCTACCATTCACTTCCACTCATTTGATGATGCTGTTCTTTTGCATTAGCATGGTACCAAGCTGGTGGGATGAAAGAGGTGTAAAATAGGTACCTACCTATTTTGTTAGGAGCAAGGGAAGCACCTGCTTACCAAAAGCAATTTCAATGTGTTTTGCACATTTGCCGGCACCTACCTAACTGTGAGGATAGAATATTTCTGAACCGTTCCCAGCCAGTTTCTACATGTTGCTTCTTGATGCTTTTCATCGGAAACTTGTTTTTTATTTCTCAGCATTGCTTGCATTGAAAGTTCTCTTGCAAATGCCAGATAACTGGATTTGTGGAGCCATATTTTCCTTACATGAACTGCCATCTACCCAGACCACAAGGTAACCTTTGTTGTTTTTGTGGGGCATCCTTGAGCAAAATTGTGAAATGTTTGGAAATTGAGCGATGAAACAAATCTGTTTTATGGCGAAACGAAAAACATTTGTTGTCAGATTGCATTCCATTATCTTTTGACTGGCAACAACAACAGTCTGGCTGTGATAATTTTTTTATTTCTATCTAAAACAGCATCAAGTGCTATCCGGAGTCGTGATTACGATTTTCAAACTGCCGGAGTGACTGATCACGAACTTGAACATGGACGAATTCAGATACTGCAGATTCAGACTTCATTTGACAAGCAATCTGGCACATCGAATAGTCACGAGTGTTCAAATGGTGAGTTCGAAGTGTCAGCAAGATTCATTGGCTTTGATCAAAATCACTGTTCTTCAACTTTCAAAATTTGGAATCGTGATAAGACTGTGAATTGCCATATTAAGTCAGCCCCCATGGTCCTGTCATGTTGAACACCGCAAAATGCATTTCTTCATCGAGGCAAGCACTTGGTCTCTGCTCTGTTTTACAACTTTTGAGTCAGGTCTGCTTAATTTGCTTCCAGGGGCATATTTGTCTGCCTGCCTATCATTTTTCAGAAGCTGTAAGGAAGGAAATAAGATTTGATCCCCCTAAATCTTATTGTTTTTGTTTTATTTTTTCTAGAGTGCAATCTACATGGAGATTTAGTTGCTTGCAATGTAATGCCTCACCGCCCGGTGGTTAGGTACTATTCGGATAACGTTTATGATATGGCCTGAGCTGTCAATAATGACATAGGTTATGAGAAAAAATCAAGGAAAATGATAACAAAATAAAACTTTATAGACCAATAAATTTGAAACTTCAGAGGTGCATCTATCTCTGAACCGTGGACGTTGGACATACACTGGCTTTGGTGCTTCATTTGTGGATAGGTAGGTATGGGCTTACCTCGGTAGGCATTTTTGTTTTTTGTATTTTTGGTGATTTTTCTTTTCGTTAGGTACCTAATTATGTTTGGCAGGGCTCCGGCAATAGGAGTCTTATCCTTCAAATGGTCTAAGGCACTCTGGTCATATGTGGGTGGCCTTTTACGTGTATAAGCAAAGCTAAGCAAACATGTAACCAACATCCTAACCTCATCGCCAACTGGTAGGTGCCAGATATCTGCTTGCAGTGTTGTCAATCTCGTGCTTGTTTTCAGCCGCTTACTGCATGTTTGGATGGTTGCCCAAACATGACCAGAGTGCCAGTATAAGCTTTGGGCCACAAGTCATGGAAAACCATTTCCAATCATAGCCATCAGAGCGGACATATTTTCACCATCTAATGTATTGGGCGTTTCCATATTGCAAATGCTTTCCTCAATGTAGTGGGTTTGATTGCTCTTTCTGGAGCGGAAACTGATCCAGTGAAGGTGCCCCAGTATAGTGCTTTTAAAATTATTCACCGACAGTAATTTTATTGTCCTCACACTTTTGTTTGTCATTTTCGTTTGGATGATCAAGTTTTTGTTATTCTTTTTGTCCCTACAAACTGCAGGTGCATCAGTGAACATGCACTGCTTACCAAACATGTCTGCTCCTGTTGTGGTTGCTGCATCCAGTTGCAAGATGATCTTGACTCTGCCTGCTGTGTGGAAGCCCATTGATCAAGAAAACCAGCCGTCACGACCTCCGAGGAGGCGAAACACTTGCCCGTTCTGCAACCATCAGTCATTCAACGTTGGGCAGCATATTGCTTCAGCACATCTTGATATCGACGAAGTTAAGGCTATTGTGCCTTGTGCAGGGAAGAAGAGAAGGGCGCAGCTTGTGGCGATGACACAAAGGGGTAGAAGACAGCACAACAAGCAGTGTCTACGTGAAAACAGGATTCATGATGTTCGTCAACTCAGGCGACCCAATTTCAAGGTGGAGTCACAGGTGTCCTTCCTGTGCGGAAAGTGTGGAGAATCTTTTGGGAAGTCGAGCAGATATCGTCACAAATGTCGATCTGGTTTCACTCCAACTTCATTTCATCAAATGATTGTTGACGAGGGACTCCGACCGTCAGCTTCCATGAAAGTTCATAAAGATTTTGACACCAAGGTGAGTGGCAAGCTTCGAGACAATGAAATCAATTCCGTCTTCCTTTCTGATCCTCTCATCATAAAGGTATCCGAAAGAACGATGTCCCGTGTGGGGAATAAACAGCAGCAGGCCTCAAAGCAAGGAAGACTTTTGGCAAGATACCTGCAGAGGTTGAGAGAGTCAACAAATTCGCCGACACTTACCCTGATGCAATCCATGAACCCCAAGCACATCATTGCATGCTTGGATGTCATTCTCGACATGTCTGGACTGATAAGAGGACTTGGACGTCACCAACCAGTCACTGCAAAGCCAAGTATACCTCCTCTTCTTCACACAGGCTTCGTTGCTGCTGCCAAGGCGATTCGCTTGCTCTTGAATTCTGGAGGAAACTCCCCACATAAGGGCATCATTACGACATCTCAAGCTTTCATAGATGGCTTGAATGATAACTGGGAGGATTACGTCGGATTCATTTGCAATGCAGCCAAATTGAAGAAGAGAAGGCAGAACAAAATACGGATTCCGACAACGGCCGATGTGGGCATCTTCCTGAAGTTCATTGATTCAGAGATTGGGAAACTGTCCACTTCACTTGCTCAAAGTGAAGACCTGAGTGAGAATGAGAAGAAAAGGCAGTATGTTCGTCTTGGCAAGCTGATCATATCTTGGATTGTTCTGTTCAACCGGAGAAGGGTGGGAGAGGTTTCATTGATGGAGCTGGAATGCGTGGATGAAACTCACATTAACGTTGATGAGGAGTTAGGAACTGATACTTTGTCTGAGCATCAGAGAAGTCAAGCAGAAGAGCATCATTTGCTGTACATTTGGGGCAAAAAAGGATCAAAGGCTCCGGTATTAGTTTCGACGAGGACGTGGGAAGCTCTTCACATCTTTGTCAAGATTCGAAATGAAGTCTGCCAGCAAGATAACATGTTCTTGTTTGCCACTGCAAAGGATTCCGAGTCTGTCATCAGTGGGCCACATGCACTGCTGCAAATGGCGAAATCATGCACTCCAAAGCTCGAACACCCAGAGCGCATGACTTCCAACCGGTTGAGAAAGCACCTTGCAACGGCTCTATCTCTCATGAATCTGAGTGACTCTGAGAAACTCATCATGAGCGACCATTTGTGCCACTCTCTCTCCGTCCACAACCAGTACTACAGGATTCCACGCACAGTTGTGGAACTCTGCCTCGTCGCTCCAACTCTTCACGCTGTGTCAAGTGGCAGCTTGGAACAACTGCGGGGCCAAAATCTGAGGGCTGTGTCTGGGTCACAGTTTGCTGAGAGCGCATGGCCCAAAATACCCATCTCAGGTCAGTGAAAATGTACTGGTCTCTGATTTTGAGATTGTTTTTGCATAACATTCACTTATAAGTCCAAGAAGGTGTCTGCATGTAGGCATTTGCTGTAGACCTGTGTGTGGCTTTCTTTTTAAGAGCAGACCCTGCCTTCTTAAAAGCAGACCCTGGACTTGACATGCATGCTTATTGAATGCATCCTGAGGTCAAGAAAAATATTGACTTCCAATAAAAACAGATTCCGATAAACCCAATTTGTGTGACACAGTAATCTTTTTGTAGGTGTGCTTTCTCTCATGGTTTCTTTCTAACGCCATTTTTGAAGCTGAAAGTTACATCATCCTTGGCACATTAAGATTTGTGCCAGACCTGATAAACTTACGATAAGCTTACCTTCTCTTAAACCTGTAACCTCAGAATATTTTTTTACACGTGTCTTCGGATTTTTGACACCCATTTTTAGTCATTTTCTCGAAATTTCTTGGATCAATCAAAATTGCTTAATTTTGCATGTTTAGGTCCTTTTCTGACCATCTAACACCAACTTGCTTTGCTACCTAGCTAAAAGTGGTATATCCATAAACCTTCGTAGGTAAATTTGACCTTTTCAATTGAATTTTTCAGAAAATTAACACCATTTTTACCGTGTTCTACCTATGGCCTATGATTGTTGAATTTCTTTTGGTCCATTCCTTTCCTGCAATTTCACTCTGACCACTTTTGCCATTTAAAAAACATAGCCTGTTCCTCACCGGTGAGGACCAAGGAAACTGAATTCATTATTGTCTCTCACCAGTAAGGACCCATGCACATTGAGATGTTATTGCCTTACCAATGGGGGCTTAAGCAGTGAAGGGGTTAAAGATATCAAACTCCTTGATTTGTTTTCAGCAATGGGGAAGGTAAATGCATTGCTGACTAACGTGATGAACCTTGAAGATGAGTCAGACGATGATGCCGACCTAGCTGAGCTTGAAGATGATGAGGCACAGGGACAGTTACCAAAAGGTGTTGAGACTCCGGAGCAGAATCAGTCACGCAGAACTGCTGCCAATGGTGAGATGTAGATCTTTGATTTTTCAACTTGAACCTGGTGGCCATGGCAGAGTCTGACAAAAAACGTTGTTGGGGTATTTTTTTTATTGGCTACTGGCTTGTGTCTTTTTCCATCTTGGACATAGACTTGGTTAATATGTCGTCATCAGATAAATAGGTACCCACAGTGAACTGAAGGCTGGCATTACAAAAGGATTTCAACATTGCTCACTGATGTTTACCCTGTGGCCTGCATTTCCTTAGCTTCTCCATTAACGTGTATGGCATTGCCTTTGACTGAATCCGTTGACATCATCATCATTGCCATTATGAGCTGACAGCCATACGGCCGCTGGCTCGGCTTAAACCTTGTTGCACAAGTTGGGCTGGCAAGGAGAACAGTGCCCCATAATCGCAGCCCAACTCTGCTCTGCATTGAACTGAAAGGACTCGGATCAGTTTTACGCCAACCCGCAGGACTTCCCGAACCGAATATGCTCTGCAGAGCGGAGACGTGTGTCTTGTGATGTGTAGCTTCTGTGTATTGTTACCTGCCAGCCTCTCTTGGACTGGAACTAGGTGTTCTTTAACGTGCACAGTGTGATGCTGCAAACTGGACCTCCTGCTTAACGTCTCATCCGAAGGAGACGAGGGACTTGGCCACAAAGCCCCCTTCCAGCAGCACAGCCTGGGGTACAAGGGACAACGTCTGACCAGAATTGGGCGCAATGATGAAAAGACTGGATTGCCAACTTGGCCAGCCTCCATGGACCTGCCATATTTTCTACCCGACCACCTAATCGCTTGTTGTTTTTGTGGGGCATCTTTAAGCAAAGATTATGACATTTTTTGAAATTGAGCCATAAATTATTATTCAGATTACATTCCATATCTATTGACTGGCAACAACAGCAGCCTGTTTTTATTTCTATCAAAAACAGTATCAGTCCAGAGTCATGAATACGATAATCAAGCTGCCGGAATGGCTGATGACGAACTTGGACGAGGTCAGATATTTGAAAATCAGACTGCATTTGACAAGCAATCTGGCACAGCGAATAGCGATGACTTTTCGAATGGTAAGTTCTGAATGTCTGCTGGATTCACTGGCTGGATCAAAATCATTTTTTTAAATTTCTAAAGGGGTAACTTTCAGACAATCAAAAGATAACAAAAGTACCTACATTTCTTGTTTTTAGTGATTTTTGTGCACAGGAAGAAGCTGATTCATATGGTGAAATCTCATTTTAAAATTCCACATGGTTTGAAAATAACGGATCCAAATGAGAAAGCATCTCATTTTCCTTATGTTTATGGCTTTCTGTACAACATTCGGAAATGTTTGTTGCATAGAAAGCAAAATGACTTGTAACATGGAAAGTAAGCAAACTGCAATTATTTAGGCCATTCTTGCTGGATCAGGAGCTTTCTTTTTCATGAATGTGTCAAATTGCTACCTTCTGGGATGCTTGAAGGTTGAGATTTTGCATAGAAAAGACATGCTTAAAATTTGCATAGGAACTTGAAGTGAAAAAAGTGTCCATATTTGGCTACAATCTTCAAACTTGGTCTTTCTTGAGGTCTTGCAGTGATACCTATAATTGGATTTCAATTACTAGCAATAGAAATTTGTGCTTTTTCAGTGACACCTCAATATTATTAGGTTCCTAATTTAATTCTAGAGCAAAGGTTAAGCCAAGCATCTCTCTGGTGCATACCTGAACCCTCTATCTTTTACGGCTTGTACAGGTATTAACGATAAAATTGAGCCCTATACGGAAGGAATGGGCTCCCGTTCAAGCAATGTGTTGTTGCCTAGCAACCCCCGTAATTTTGAATCAAAACAACTCACACCGTCTGAAAACTTCTGGGGTTGCTAGGCAACAACACATTGCTTGAACGGGAGCCCATTCCTTCCGTATAGGGCTCAATTTTATCGTTAATACCTGTACAACAGCTATCATAAAATTTCCTGCTTTTTGAGTTGGCATATAAGTGGCACTTTTTTGCTGTTGAACTATTTGGTACTGGAGGTGTGAAATTTCATACAAATGTTGGTTGAAGTACCGAGTCCAAAATGTGTTTAAATTTTGAGCCAAATTTGTTGAAAAATAAAAATGTGCACGAAGGTCCCCCACTTGTGGCAGCTGCTCTCGAGATTGATCGAACTTCATCTTGCAATTTTCCTGAGGACTTTGGATGGTTTCCCCTCTTCCAGAATCCATGGGGATGTCACTTGTCCTCGCTGTGATCTGACGTGTGATCCCGGTCAGACAGATTAGACTCGCAAGGCAACACTTGTGGGGGGAAATCCATTTTCATCGATCTTTGCAAGGCAGGTATTAACCCTTTGCGGTCCTTTGTCGGACTGGATCCGACACCCTTTTGATTCCTATCTGGTCCCATGTCGGACTGGGTCCGACATCCATTTTGAGATTGATTTAGTCCTATGTCGGACGGCATCCGACAAGCAGAGTGAACCTGACGCACTCGGGTGATGGAGAGCGGCATTCAACAGTACTTTTTCATCTTCATGAGGTTGGTTGGGGAAATTAATAATGAAATTATTGTAATATTATTATAATATGAAGAGAGCCAAAGGCAGTAAAATCACTGCAATGCTGCCATCTTTTGAATGAAATGCGGCAATATGAGTAGACTGGTGGATGTGAGAGATGACGCTCGTGATCAGGCATGTGTTTTATTTCGTTGCTATTTCAAGCGCAACTTCAAAAATGGAGAAAAAAACGGAAGATTGGCATCATTTTGCTGTGAAATAAGGTCTGCATTGTTGTCATTTGGTGCACCCTGTACATTCGTAGAACATGCATTCTGAGATCAGGTGTTCCTTTAGTGATGATAGTTCGTGACAAAAGACTATCCATGATTCTGGGACCAACCGCAAGCCCCCTAAAATGAGCAAAATATTCAAATTGCAAATCTTGAAAAATCCCAAAAACCCCATAGGTTCTCTTAATTCGGACCAAAAGGGTATTTCTCCCATTTCCGTAAAAAGACCGCAAAGGGTTAATGGATGGGTTTGGTTATCAATTTATCATTGATAAGTTTTCTGAATGATTATCCGTGATGCAAAACAGTAAGTTTGTTCCTACTATGTGTGCCTTTTTCCATTTCGGCCCTATTTTACTTATTAGCATCAATCGGAATGCAGGAAACTGGATTTTCTACTGCATTTGTTGAAGCTCTGGAAATTCTGCAGCAACCAGTGCCTGGAGTGGACGAAAACTACCGATCCATGTCAAATCTGCAGCAACGAGTGCCCGATTTGGACGAAAATCACAGATCTTTGCCAAATTTGCAGCATCCATTACATGAAGTGGACAAGAAACGCCGCCTGGAAATACTGCAGCAACCAGTACCTGGAGTGGACGAAAACCACCGATCTTTGTCAAATCTGCAGCGAGTGCCTGAAGTGGACGAAAATCACCGATCTCTGTCAAATTTGCAGCATCCATTAAATGAATTGGTCAAGAATCATCATCTGGAATTACTGCAGCAACCAGAGCCTGGAGTGGACGAAAACTACCGATCTTTGTCAAATCTGCAACAACGAGTGCACGAAGTGGACGAAAATCACCGATCTCTGTCAAGTTTGCAGCATCCATTACATGAAGTGGACAAGAATCACCATCCTGAAATTCTGCAGCAACCAGAGCCTGGAGTGGACAAAAACCACCGATCTTTGTCAAATCTGCAGCGAGTGCCTGAAGTGGACGAAGATCACCGATCTCTGTCAAATTTGCAGCATTCATTACATCAAGTGGACAAGAATCACCATCTGAAAATACTGCAGCAGCCAGTGCCTGGAGTGGACGAAAACCACCGATCTTTGTCAAATCTGCAGCGAGTGCCAGAAGTGGACGAAAATCACAGATCTCTTTCAAATTTGCAGCATCCATTAAGTGAAGTGGACGAAAATCGCCGATCAACTAGAATTGCCTCTAGTCGATGCATTGAAGGTGTGGGTTTTTAAAAACATATTATTGTCCATGAAGTTTTTTTTTTATCTCAGAAGCATCTTTTTAAACGACAAGGTACAATCAAGTGCAACAGGAGGTCATTATGGCAACAAAATCTTCCATTTGCCAATGTTTTGGTCTTTTTTATGTAAACATTCCAAGCATTCCTAGGAGGATGCCATACTCTTGTCACTCCGAAAGTTGCATTTTATTGTATGAAGAGGGTGGGTTCAGGATTGATGCAGAAATTCTGCAACTCTCTCCCCAGTGATTTTGGTAACTGCTCAGTTTGCAGCATAGATTCCATTGGAACAGATCGCTTGCTCGCATTTCTCACCGACAAAAAATTAAGGTAGGTAACATCTGTCTAACCTCCTTATTCTCTCCTGTTACCCATCCTATCCCATTCAGGACACGTGAGCAAGAGCGTCCACTGTCAAAGCCAACAACCACTGCCGTCCTTTGATGACGAACAATGATTTTACGAAAAATAGTTCTTAATGAGGACAAAGGCTGTCTTTGCTGTCCCTCCCTCCCCGCTCTCTCTTTCTCCTCACCCCCTGTATCTCCCTCCCTCGCTCTCTCTATTTCTCCCTCTTCTCTATGGATGTATTTAGGAGTACATGCAGATGCTGCTCTAAATTTTTTTCCTGTGGCATCGTTCCAGAACAGGCAGAGGCGAACATAAAACATTATAGGAATAAGATCATTGGCAAGGCTACCAGCAGTTTTGCTGTTGCAAATATGGTTTGCAAAGAGCTGAAGTTCTAAAACAGGGTGTACCAATACACTGCAAAATTTTGACAGATTTTCCTTATGGTATACAAATGAAATGCTGGTGATGTTGTTTTTATGAATAACAAAAGATGCCTTTTGATTTTTCTTTACTTAGTGGATTATTCTGATCCCAAGCCACTTCTACTGCTATCTCCATCGAAGTATTACCCAGTGCATGGATCCATATCCCCAGTGACGTTCTACAACATGCAGGAGTCTAGTAGTACCAAATCATGTCAGAAGAAATCTCCCAGCATTTCTCAAGGAGAATTTCTAGCAGGCAGCACCACGCCTGTTTGTGATACAAAAACAGGTAAGAACACTGACAAGCAGTGTGGCGTTATTGATGTTGCATGAACGTTGGGTGTGAGCCCTGAGTAGGATGTAGAAATGGGGCTAAAGAACTGACGAAAAGAGTCTTTTGTAGCAATTAGGGCCCAGTGCAAAGAATTGACCATCAGTTATGCCTCCAAAATGACCGCTTTCAAATAGTTTTTACTCATGAAAAAAAGTCACTGACTTTTTTGATTCCACATGCAAAAACTTGTCACCAAATTGTGAGAGCACCATGGCCATCTGTTAACTGTGGAGTTTGACAGGAAAACGACCTTTTGTTTCTTCTAGAAATGATAAACTTTCCACAAGATGTGACAATGTTGCAATGACAGGCAAATGCCCTGCAAACTCTATTCGACACAGTACTACTTGATTTCTGATCTTCGTTCTTGCCCAACAACTTATTTCTTTTCTTGTAGTTTTGATGAATTTATGTCGCTGGGATAAATAGCACTCAATTTTCTGCATTTTCATGACTTGTCCCCCTTTTTTGTGTTTGTGCAGATATTTTGAAAAGCCCAAAGCATGAGGAGCAAGTTGGGAAACGTCTCGTCTGGTGGAACAAGAAAGAAGATGAAGCGATTTCTGAATACGTTAGGAAAAGCCAAGTTCCAACTGCCACACGAAACATTGAAATGTTCATAAAGAAGAATCGATCTATCCTTCACCCAAAGCATACCACCTTCAATTCAGTATATTTGAAGGTGACCAGGATTTTGAGGAAGAAGAAGAAGGCATGATACTTGCTGTTGTGTTTTTAGCAAATGCAACTGTACTGTTTGTACCCCTTTTGATATTCCACGTCTTGTCTTGACTTGGTTTCACTTTTTTGACGAATTTCACTTGGAGCATTGAAATTTCGTACGAATTCCAACAAATTGTCGCTTTTCAAATCGTACTGTTTTTGAGAAACTAGCTCACTTGCATGCTGTTGATTTCTAAGTGTTGGACTTTGGCTTCTATGCTTCTTTTTTGCATTTTTATCATTTTATCTTTTTCGACGTATTGTCTCAAAGTGGGACGATTTTTTTAGTTTTGTGGACATCCTTTTTGCCTATTTGAGAAAAAAGTGGGACTTGTTTCGAGTGAAGCATCCCTTTTTTGATCTTGATTGTTTTTTTTTTTCGTTTTCGAAACTGCAAATTTCTTCTATTACGATAAATAAGTTTGGGGTTACTTGAGGTGGATGATAACAAGCGATTATCTCATAACGTGTCGCGAACGCTGTGCAATCACCTAATCATGCTACAAATTATAAGTGACAGTGAACTGTCAGTTTGCGATAGACTAGTGCTCCACCCTTTTCACCCAGGTCAGTGGAGCCTAACACAATGAATCTTGAAGCTTATCAAAGACCACTATGACAGTCTCTAAATGTACTTGGTATCTCAAATAGGAATACAGGCAGACAGACAAAAACCTTCACCTTAAAATTTGGACTTGAAAACTTTTGGTTGCTGCAGCATCTCACTTCAGCTGAAACTCTACGGGTCCATGCATTTTTGACAAAACTGCACCAAGGTTTTTCATCTTTTCGTTCACCAACAAGTTTTGACGTTCACAAAAAATTTTGAGGTTTTTATGATGAACTGAGAATGGTGGTAGAAGCTGAAAAATTACAGTGTGGAAAATTTCTGTGACAAAACTTCACGAGAGCTCTGGGCATCAGGAACCGCCGTACCAAGAAACAAATGACTTCACCGCAAAACTGTATCACTTGCGAAAGCTTGGTCCGATGAAAAACTCGTAACTAAAACCTTGACAATCTGACTTTTCAAAGCATGTTTCCCTGAGAAGC
This sequence comes from Sinentomon sp. SZTP_YWyxl, assembly GCA_030068105.1. Lineage (NCBI taxonomy): Eukaryota > Metazoa > Arthropoda > Protura > Sinentomata > Sinentomidae > Sinentomon > Sinentomon sp. SZTP_YWyxl. The sequence goes on along the minus strand of JASGXE010006708.1, from coordinate 7,532 downwards.
CTCATGGACGCCATACTATGAAGCTTGCAACTAGATTTCGACAACTTGCTTCTGAGATCTATTAGGTTGCTAAGAATGCAAACTTGAATGCGCTATATCTCAGTTCAGGAGATGGATACTCGTAGAGTGCTGGAGTTTAGCTTGACAAACTCGTTTTTTCTGGCACCTAATTGCCTGCAAATTCTTCATATTAGCCGGAATGCGACAAAGATAGTGTTTTTGGGGATTTTGGTCACGTTTTGCTGTTTTTTATCACTGGATTCTGTTTTGAATTTCCTTTCTAACTTGTGTTTTCAGTTTTTATGAGAATGTTTTTGCACTTTGTTGTTTTTAACAAGCTTTAATTTTACTCCAGTGCTTTAAATTTTGCCCCGGTGCTTTAATTTTTGGAACGAAGACTTTGGAGATAGGGCTGGCAAGTGAACTTCTTGGGCCTCAGAGTGTCAATGCATTCAGATGTTGGGGAGTCGTGTGTCAACAAACTTAGTTTTTGCAGAATTTTGGCATCCTGGAGAGTGGGATATTCTTTAAAAATGAAATATGTGAAATTTCTTTTTCATTGATTCACTCTCGTGCTTCAAGGAAAAGTTGTGGAACTTGTTTTCATGGATGCTGATCATGCATTGAGAGATCTCAAATGGGGAAGATGATATGCGGCCGTATTCCCGATCGCAACTCACCCTCAAGTTCAACTCAATAGCCAATTCAACAGACGGATTCATTTTTCGCAACAATGGAAAAGGAATTAGTGCTGCGCATAGAAATTAAATTTTCGCAACACAAATCTATCCATTGAATTGGCTACTGAGTTGAACCTGAGGGTGAGTTGCAATGGGGAATACGGCCGATGGTGTCTGTGGCCGCCGCTGGCCGTGTTTCAATCATAGAGAGGTTCTTTCGTTTTTGCCTCAGAGATCCTGGAATTTCCTGAAGTAACTTTCAACAACGGGGAAACCCATTTCTGGCAGACAGTCGGTTTCGCTATTTCATGTAAAAACCTTGCATTAAATTTCTTTGCGATTAGACAATTCATTTCTGTTGAGACAATTCATCACGATCACTCATCAGATAATTTGGACCTGCAAACCTCAAACATGGGCATCGCATTGTCTTTGTGTTTTCCTCATGACAGAACACTGGATTTTCCCACTCAGAGTTGACAAGATGTTCAGAACTGGAAACCAAGCGTGAAGAAGGCATTGGCAAAATTTGTGAAAAATTAAAAATTTGGATGCCGCGACTTATGGAATGGATTTGTTCTTCGTTGATTTTTTTTTCGAAATGGCCAGTGCCGTGGCGAGCATTTAAAAGACAGTTAACCTGGTACAACAAACCAGCCTTTCTTACTCAGGTTGTCTGAACAGACAACCTGAGGCATCCCAAAGACGTGTGAGATGTATTCTGGGGGGAGCTGGGTTCTTGATATTGTCACCGAACTCCAGAGACAGGGCCACTGGACAGAAAAATTGGCTTTTTTATTTGAAAGCACCACAGCAGGAAAAAGGCAGTCACGTGCCCCATCTCTCCATGCCAATCGTTTAAGCCCAAAGCTGTTGATGAGTTATGAGTTGCAGATAAACACTGTTTTGTTGTGATCACCAGAATCTCTTCTTTTGATACTTTTTTGCATTTTTGACCTGATGCCTTGCCTCATATTCCTTTTTTTGTCCATTCTTATTTCAAATATCAAAATTGGTTGTGTTTTTGTCACTTGTTTTAAATATAGCATTTTTCTTACATCCCGTTCCTTTTCTCTTGTAAGGAATACCATTTCCTCACAATTCACATAAACAGTCCAGGTGGAATTAATGTACCAACATGTAATCAAATGTGGCAACAAAGCAGCTTTGCAAAAACTCAACTCTGGAGAGATGAAAGTTTCCCTTTCTTTCCTTTGTTGGAAAGTGACACTTTTATTTCAACTTGGATAGTGGATGCAACACTCAACAGGTAAATGGGAAGAACGCATGCATGTGTACATTAATGCCACCGAAATAAGGTTCAAGCCAACACTTTTTAATTGCATTTTGTTTCCTATTTTAAAAAGGGAAACTGAGTGGACATTGTTGCAGTTCAAGATTACTTTTCTGTCTGTCATATAGACAGGTTGTCGCTGGTCAGGGAATTTCGTGTTTTTGCAATTCGCAAGGGAGAAAGCTTTCAAAAAATGTTCGGCTTAAACCTCGGAATGCATCACCAGGTGAAATTATTCGAGCGACACCGCAGCTGCAGTGCTGTAGGGAGCTGAAGCGATGAATTCAATCCTCTGCCAAATTTTCAAGGGGGGAGGAGATCCACCTCAGCAACTAAGGGCTTGTTTTCCACTTGGGATTATCACTTTCGGCCGTATTCCCCATTGCCACTGGCACTAAGCTTCAACTCAATATTCAATTCAAAAGACGTATGCATCATTCAATGCAACAATGGAAAAGGAATGAGCGTTGTGCATAGAAATTAAAATTTCGCAACACAAATATGTCCATTGAATCAGCCATAAAGTTGACGCTTCGTGATAGTGGCAATGGGGATAACGGCCGTTTGTTTTATCACAAACTGGTCGAAACGTTAGTTAATTCCCCGAACTGAAACTTGCAGGCTCCAGATTTTGCAAATGGGTACCTAAATAGCCTGTAATTTTCAATTTGTGGATTAATTATCAGTAAGTTTTCCACAGAATACGTTGTCCTTGCATCACTATACCAAGAGTCCTTTTGATCTGATAACCATTTTATGGAGCTCATTCATTATCTATCTCGGTTGACTTGCTCAGATTTTAACCTATTGGCCATTGCTCAGATCTTGCTGAGAGATGAACTAATCCTCCTATCTTACTGTCGATGGAGAGATCAGAACAGGGTGTTTTCATTTCACCATCGGGTGAGGTGAAGTCAAAAAGGTTGTCCTGTTATTATAATCCGAAGAAGGTAATAGAACTGCAATGCCAGGCAGAATCAGTAAAACCTTTTTAGTTTCACCAGCACTTGAGGGTGCAATAAAAAACCCCTGGTTCTGATCTCTCTGCAGTGAGTTATGAAACTGTTGCTCAGATCTAGTTGTGGCCTCCTCCAAGTCATTGTATTTAAATTTTGACTGCAGACTTTCGAATAAACTGGAAGGCCCAAAGATCAGTTTTCCTTGGCAGCCCAAGCATTCTAGTGACTGACTGAGCTGCTGCATAGATTGGCACTTCAGGCAAGTGATCAAGCTTCAAAATGCAAACACATTCTGGCTCTTGCCAATCTGGCTCGAATTGGTTTTTGTTTCAACCATCATTCCAGAACAGAAAAAACGTCGAATCCTGTTCTATGGGTTGTGACCAAATCTCGTGTAATGTCCAAATCATCAAACACTGATGGATGGCCAAAATACACCGGTGGTGGCAAAAAGGCATCAGGCCAAATTTTGGTGGATGATTTATGGGACACACTATGATTTTTTTCTTGGTCAAAATCTCCAAAACTAGGACTTAAATCACATTTTTACTGGAGAATGACCCCTCTTGGAATTCTATTTTGCGTTGAAATACCAAGTTTCATGGAAATCCGAGATCATAAATTTTTTGGCTCCAAGAAAAGCTGGCCTATAGGTCATCGATTTTTTGGGTCAAAATTTTTTTGATCTCTGATTTGAATGAAACTTGGGATTCCAATTCAGAATTAAATTCTAATGGGGGTCATCCTCTAGTAAAAATAAGATTACGAGCCCTAATTTTGGAGACATTGACCAAGAAAAAAATCATACAGAGTATCCGATAAATCAGCTACCGAAATTTGTGAATGGGTTCCTGATGACCATACGATTCAAACTTTGTGTGTGCGGCCCGATTTCGGAGTGAAGGGCGTCTGCAGACCTGGGTGTCATGGAATTGTCAGAGTTTTTTCCATTCTTGAAAAGTCAGAGAATTTGTGGAAGTTCTCTGCTGTCTGGGAATTTTTGGAAATTTCTCTGCCTCTTCAACGAATGCGTGAACCTGGAGAAACGTAAACAAAGGTCGAAGCTGAAGCAGAGAAGTAGACCGAGAATTTCAGACACAAGTGATGTCTGAGATGAAGAAGAAGGTCAGCACGACCATCAGAAAAATGGAACCAAAAGTGTCAACACAGCAGACATGAAAAACGTCTCAGAACTCAAACGGCAGCCTTTTTCGCTGTTATTTCTCACAGATATTGACCTGCTGCATCGGAGATCATGATTACCTGCCACCCCTTGTTGGGGCAGGTGGCACAAATTCGCCCTCTCATGGTTGAGAAATGTCAATAAAAATCTTGCTAAACACCTTTTCTGAATTTTTTGCAAGTTTTACGAAGCATTTTCGTTGAGGAATTCATCTCCGAAAACATTTCTGACGAATAAACATCCCCAATAACTGAAAATCCACACCAAAGTGACTTCCGGCCAGGACAGACCGATTTAGGAGGCAACACTACAAATATGAAAAACTCAAACGGCGGCCTTTTTCGATGCGATTTTTTGCAGATATCTACCTGTTGCAACGGCAATCATGATTACCTGGCCAAATACAACATCCCATGAGCGCATGGCAGCGAAAAATGCCAAAATTCCTCCGGCCGAACATGTTTTGGGTAAGACAATTTTACCCCGGTAAAATGGCATTGAAAAGTGCTGTGGCGCCTGGCAAAAACAATACCGTCACTAAAGGCAGCAATTTCCTTCTCACAGTGAAAAATTTCTGGTGGCGGCCCAAAATTGCCGTATAAAATCGCCCAAACTGTCATCGATTGCTTTCAACGAATGCCCAAATGTCCCTTTTTGGACACCCTGAAATTTGCAAAAATAAAAACATTTTGAAAACCCCACATTAGCCGTTAGAAATCTGCAGAAATTTAAATTTTCGCGCTTCGTGATGGTCCAATCACAATTCGGGAAGGTGGTGTCAAAATTTTCTACTTTTCGTTGACAAAGTTTAGCAAAAAGGTCGGGTGGGGATATACGAGACGACCAGCACTTTGAGACCAACTTCTGCGGAGTACTTTCAACTTGAAAATGATGGAAAATGGAAACGGGGCAATATTTCCACCTGATATTTCACATGTCGGACTAAAATTTCACTGCGAGTTTGGAAAAGTGCTTGGATTTTACCCCCGGAGGGAAAAACCCCAATAAATAACCCCTTGTTGTGGCAGGTGGCACAAATTCGCGCTCTTATGGTTGAGAAATGCCAATAAAAATCTTGTTAAACACCTTTTCCCCATCAAAAAGCAAGTTTTACGAAGTATTTTGGTTGAGGAATTGAACTGTGCAAACATTTCTGACGAATAAGCACACCCAATGACTGAAAATCCCCGCCAAAGTGATTTCCCGTTGGAGAAGACTGATTTAGGAGGCAACACTACAAACATGAAAAACGTCTTAAAACTCAAACGGCTTCCTTTTTCGATGCGATTTTTTGCAGACATACACCTGTTACAACGGCGATCATGATTACCTGGCCAAATACAACATCCCATGAACGCTGGTCAGCAAAAATGCCAAAATCCCTCCGGCCGGACATGTTTTGGGAAGACAATTTTACCCCGATAAAATGGCATTGAAAAGAGCCGAGGTAACGCTTGGCGGTCACAAAACCGTCATCAAAGGTAGCATTTTCCTTCCCACAATGGAAAATTCCAGGTGGCGGCCTTAAATTGCCGAATAAAATCATCCAAACTGTCATCGATTGTTCAAAATATGCCTAAACATCCTTTTTTGGACACCCTGCAATTTGCAAAAAACGCTTTGAAATCCCTGCATTAGCCGTTAGAAATCTGCAGAAATTTAAATTTTCGCGCTTCGTGATGGTCCAATCACAATTCGGGAAAGTGGTGTCAAAATTTTCTACTTTTCGTTGACAAAGTTTAGCAAAAAGGTCGGGTGGGGATATACGAGACGACCAGCACTTTGAGACCAACTTCTGCGGAGTACTTTCAACTTGAAAATGATGGAAAATGGAAACGGGGCAATATTTCCACCTGATATTTCACATGTCGGACTAAAATTTCACTGCGAGTTTGGAAAAGTGCTTGGATTTTACCCCCGGAGGGAAAAAACCCCAATAAATCACACCTGGTTGTGGCAGGTGGCACAAATTCGCCCTCTTATGGTTGAGAAATGCCAATAAAAATCTTGTTAACACCTTTTCCCCATCAAAAAGCAAGTTTTACGAAGTATTTTGGTTGAGGAATTGAACTGTGCAAACATTTCTGACGAATAAGCACACCCAATGACTGAAAATCCCCGCCAAAGTGATTTCCCGTTGGAGAAGACTGATTTAGGAGGCAACACTACAAACATGAAAAACGTCTTAAAACTCAAACGGCTTCCTTTTTCGATGCGATTTTTTGCAGACATACACCTGTTACAACGGAGATCATGATTACCTGGCCAAATACAACATCCCATGAACGCTGGTCAGCAAAAATGCCAAAATCCCTCCGGCCGGACATGTTTTGGGAAGACAATTTTACCCCGATAAAATGGCTTTGAAAAGAGCCGAGGTAACGCTTGGCGGTCGCAAAACCGTCACCAAAGGTAGCATTTTCCTTCCCACAATGGAAAATTCCAGGTGGCGACCTTAAATTGCCGAATAAAATCGTCCAAACTGTCATCGATTGTTCAAAATATGCCTAAACATCCTTTTTTGGACACCCTGCAATTTGCAAAAAACGCTTTGAAATCCCTGCATTAGCCGTTAGAAATCTGCAGAAATTTAAATTTTCGCGCTTCGTGATGGTCCAATCACAATTCGGGAAGGTGGTGTCAAAATTTTCTTCTTTTCGTTGACAAAGTTTAGCAAAAAGGTCGGGTGGGGATATACGAGACGACCAGCACTTTGAGACCAACTTCTGCGGAGTACTTTCAACTTGAAAATGGTGGAAAATGGAAACGGGGCAATATTTCCACCTGATATTTCACATGTCGGACTAAAATTTCACTGCGAGTTTGGAAAGTGCTTGGATTTTACCCCCGGAGGGAAAACCCCAATAAATAACCCCTTTTGTGGCAGGTGGCACAAATTCCGCCCTCTTATGGTTGAGAAATGCCAATAAAAATCTTGTTAACACCTTTTCCCCATCAAAAAGCAAGTTTTACGAAGTATTTTGGTTGAGGAATTGAACTGTGCAAACATTTCTGACGAATAAGCACACCCAATGACTGAAAATCCCCGCCAAAGTGATTTCCCGTTGGAGAAGACTGATTTAGGAGGCAACACTACAAACATGAAAAACGTCTTAAAACTCAAACGGCTTCATTTTTCGATGCGATTTTTTGCAGACATACACCTGTTACAACGGCGATCATGATTACCTGGCCAAATAAACATCCCATGAACGCTGGTCAGCAAAAATGCCAAAATCCCTCCGGCCGGACATGTTTTGGGAAGACAATTTTACCCCGATAAAATGGCTTTGAAAAGAGCCGAGGTAACGCTTGGCGGTCGCAAAACCGTCACCAAAGGTAGCATTTTCCTTCCCACAATGGAAAATTCCAGGTGGCGCCTTAAATTGCCGAATAAAATCGTCCAAACTGTCATC
>JASGXE010006707.1:0-21901 GCA_030068105.1 Sinentomon sp. SZTP_YWyxl | reverse complement strand
TTGGCCTGAACTCCGAGCATCCCGCAGCCTTCAATACGCCGGCGTGTAAGGAGTGCTTACAGCATATTTAAAAATTCTCTATTTCGAAAAAATCCAGTCGAAGTAGTTTTATGTTTAAAGGTTTTCTTTAAAGGTAATAAAGGTGAAATATTTTCGAGCACCCTAACCGATAATTCAATCTAAGAAGTAAATACCAATTTTTATATCAAATCATTCATTATTGATACTCGCTGACATTTGTACCTATGAAAAGTTTATTTTTCGAATGTATGGAAATCCATGTGTGATTAGAAATATATTCCGCTCGAAATATGTTAGTCTCATCAATGATTGAATAATTCCTGTAATGATTGCATTTTTCTAGCGTCCCCATAACTGTGCAAATTTGGACTTTACCCCTTTCGAAAATCGTCTGGATCTGTGATATGACTCACCAATATCTGTTTTCACTATATGCTATCCAATATCTGTGATTGATATGCACAGACGTCGACCCTTGCCTTTCATTGCCAAGAAACGATAAATTCAGAGGCATCACATCACAACGAGGGTTGACTCTTAACCTAATCCGCCACGATGTGAACAATAGAGAGGACACTGCTATCCACCTTGACATCCGATAATGGTGAACAATCTTTGCGCTGAAACAGTAAAGTAATTCTGTAACGATTGTTCGGAAATGGGAGAATGCTGGTTGAAAACTTAAACCTCAAACTCAAGTAAGCAGAAAACCGCAAGTGAGCCCGTTTCACGGGACAACGCTAACAACAGCTGATTTGTTGTTAGCGTTGAACAATCCTCAGATAGTCTACTAATATGCTCAAAAAATAAAATTATCTGCTGACACAATACGCAATGAGGACCTGGCTAGATATTTCAAAATTAGAAATTGTGTGCATAATTTATGTCATATTTAATTTTATAATTTAGCAAAAAAGACTTATCCTTATACTATTTTAATTGCAGGATCAACATTTGTCCTTCATTTTACGTCATGGATACTTGTTTTTTGACTTGTTTTTAATTAGTTCTTAGCTCTTGGTAACTTAGGTCGCATTCCTGCCGACATTTCTAGCTGGTAGAAACTATAAAGATGATTTTCTAATTCTCAATTTGATATTTTCCTGTGGTTGTAGTAATTTTTTTATTGTTTTCTGTGTTTCCTTGTTCGGATTGTCTGGTGAAGCATAACATACGTGGGTCGGTAGTTTTGCAAGTTGGCCCAGAGCTTGGCTGGCGTTCCCCCGATTTTAGAAATTTTTTGGTCACTTGTGATGCCAGTCCTTTTTGACGAATGTCCAAAGGGAATCTGAATCAGCCTCCGGGATACTTAGATACAGGCATTTCAAAATGTTCCGGTTTTACCCGTGCCGAAAAAGCATTTTGTTCCGGAAAAGGGCCGACAATTTCAATTATTCATTTAGATGCCTCCTCCAGAGTACGCAACCAAAATTCAGGCCATTTTTGATAGTGGTTCACCGGCATCAGTGACCACTATTTGTAGCAATCCGTTGTTGGTGTGAACATTTCCAAGTGGTACAGGGTGTTTCAAAGACAACCCTTGTCATACAAATGAAATAACAATCACGGAACGGAACAAAATATCGATGGTGTAAGAAAGTGTTCCACATAGTGAGAGCGCACCTGTTGGCGATTTAGCCTCCAAGCTAGTGCCTTTCTGTGGCAAAGTTTCAGTAATCTACCATGATTACAGTGGACTCCGGAAACTTTGGGTCAAATGTATGTCTCAAGCAAATATTGTCCATACTCCATTGAGCATAAAAGGTAAATAAACAACTAAACAAATGCGTGATTAAAACGTGAAATATTCAGCTTTGACTGTCGAAAATTATTAGCAGAGAACAAACAAATGTGATGATACTTGATTTTGCTGTTGGTTAAACACCGGCAATAAATTGATATAGTTTGAATGAATGAATATTCGCTGAACCACAAGGTTTTCTTCCTCTTCAAATCCCTTCAAGTATTTGCATCTTTCGATGTGGATTTCGATGGTACTTGGCCTGCATCTAGTTGATCTCTTCCAAAACATCGTAAAACCACACGACTGGAAAAAAGTTGGATACATCTCAAGCGCATCTTCTCAAAACCACACCTAAATGAACCTACGTGACTATCAGATTTCGAGGGCTGTGCGATAGTGATGACAGCCAAGAAAAGATCATCACATAAAGCCAAGAAAATAGGGATACCCTGTTGGATAAGAAGATGCGCTTGAGATGTATCCAACTTTTTTCCAGTCGTGTGGTTTTACGATGTTTTGGAAGAGATCAACTAGATGCAGACCAAGTACCATCGAAATCCACATCGAAAGATGCAAATACTTGAAGGGATTTGAAGAGGAAGAAAACCTTGTGGTTCAGCGAATATTCATTCATTCAAACTATATCAATTTATTGCCGGTGTTTAACCAACAGCAAAATCAAGTATCATCACATTTGTTTGTTTCTCTGCTAATAATTTTCGACAGTCAAAGCTGAATATTTCACGTTTTAATCACGCATTTGTTTAGTTGTTTATTTACCTTTTATGCTCAATGGAGTATGGACAATATTTGCTTGAGACATACATTTGACCCAAAGTTTCCGGAGTCCACTGTAATCATGGTAGATTACTGAAACTTTGCCACAGAAAGGCACTACTTGGAGGCTAAATCGCCAAAGGTGCGCTCTCCACTATGTGGAACACTTTCTTACACCATCGATATTTTGTTCCGTTCCGTGATTGGTATTTTCTTTGCATGACAAGGGTTGTCTTTGAAACACCCTGTACCACTTGGAAATGTTCAAACCAACAACGGGTTGCTACAAACAGTGGTCACTGACCCCGGTGAACCACTATTAAAATGGCCTGAATTTTGGTTGCGTATTCTGGAGGAGACATCTAAATGAATAATTGAAATTGTCGACCCTGTTCCGGAACAACCATGCTTTTTCGGCACAGGTAAAACCGGAACATTTTGAAATGCCTGTATCTAAGTATCCCGGAGGCTGATTCAGATTCCCTTTGGAACATTAGTCAAAAAGGGTTGGCATCACAAGTGACCAAAAAATTACTAAAATCGGGTGAACGCCAGCCAAGCTCTGGGCCAACTTGCAAAACTCATTTACCGACCCACGTTGTTATGCTTCACCAGACAATCCGAACAAGGAAACACAGAAAACAATAAAAAAATTACTACAACCACAGGAAAATATCAAATTGAGAATTAGAAAATCATCTTTATAGTTTTCTACCAGCTAGAAATGTCGGCAGGAATGCGACCTAAGTTACCAAGAGCTAAGAACTAATTAAAAACAAGTCAAAAAACAAGTATCCTGACGTAAAATGAAGGACAAATGTTGATCCTGCAATTAAAATAGTATAAGGATAAGTCTTTTTTGCTAAATTATAAAAAAATATGACATAAATTATGCACACAATTTCTAATTTTGAAATATCTAGCCAGGTCCTCATTGCGTATTGTGTCAGCAGATAATTTTATTTTTTGAGCATATTAGTAGACTATCTGAGGATTGTTCAACGCTAACAACAAATCAGCTGTTGTTAGCGTTGTCCCGTGAAACGGGCTCACTTGCGGTTTTCTGCTTACTTGAGTTTGAGGTTTAAGTTTTCAACCAGCATTCTCCCATTTCCGAACAATCGTTACAGAATTACTTTACTGTTTCAGCGCAAAGATTGTTCACCATTATGGATGTCAAGGTGGATAGCAGTGTCCTCTCTATTGTTCACATCGTGGCGGATTAGGTTAAGAGTCAACCCTCGTTGTGATGTGATGCCTCTGAATTTATCGTTTCTTGGCAATGAAAGGCAAGGGTCGACGTCTGTGCATATCAATCACAGATATTGGATAGCATATAGTGAAAACAGATATTGGTGAGTCATATCACAGATCCAGACGATTTTCGAAAGGGGTAAAGTCCAAATTTGTACAGTTATGGGGACGCTAGAAAAATGCAATCATTACAGGAATTATTCAATCATTGATGAGGACTAACATATTTCGAGCGGAATATATTTCTAATCACACATGGATTTCCATACATTCGAAAAAAAACTTTTCATAGGTACAAATGTCAGCGAGTATCAATAATGAATGATTTGATATAAAAATTGGTATTTACTTCTTAGATTGAATTATCGGTTAGGGTGCTCGAAAATATTTCACCTTTATTACCTTTAAAGAAAACCTTTAAACATAAAACTACTTCGACTGGATTTTTTCGAAATAGAGAATTTTTAAATATGCTGTAAGCACTCCTTACACGCCGGCGTATTGAAGGCTGCGGGATGCTCGGAGTTCAGGCCAAGAAGGAGGCATTTTTGACTATTTTTAGACATTACATTAATTACAAACGAAAATGTTTTACGACGTTGATACTCCATCCTAGTGGGTACAAGCAATTCATTAGTGGAATGGGCAGGGGAAATAGGTTCCAATTGGGCAGCACGAGATTTACAGATGAAACAAAATACAAAAAGAAAAAGAAAAAATAAAAGTCAAGAAACTGTGGGATGGTTTGCCCTATTGATTTCTCCTCGCGTGTCTCCCTGATGCCTAGTCCACGAGGCAGCAAGAAGATACAGAAGAGAATATACAATTAAGAAAAACACAAGATATCATACATCGCACAGAAAAAATTATCAAAAGCGAAACGTAGCTTACTATTAAATTAATCTCTTGCTTCTTATGTAACAAAATTAAAGTGGGAGTGCAAATTGAGATCAAGGCTGCTCTCGGCTTGCAGGACATATCGGCAACACTGGTTTTTCTCTGAATCATAGAGGCACTTTGAATCAGTGTAAGAATATACGGATCTGTTACAGTTACCTCCTTTTAAGAGAGTTTTTCGTAAATCATGATAAAAAGAGTTCAGTATTTGAATTATTGCATCAATCACAGTTGCTCAAACTACATAAAATACCTCCCTGAGAGAAGCGCATTTTCATTGAAAACAAACAATAACCAATGAAAGGGTTTGATAATTGAGAAGAAGATGCGTTATTTTTCAAAAATGTCATTTTTTATCACATTACAAAATTATAAACACCAACAAATAATTACAAACAATAGAATTGAAGGTAAATTACAGAAAAGGATTAAATGAAATGAAAAAAGTGAAAAGAATAAACAGATCAAAGGTAGCAAGTAGTTAATAAAAACTAACCGTCTGCAACTCATCACTATTTCGGATTTCCCCCTCTGGTTTGCTGTGGAAGAAAATACGCGAAGATGTAAATGCCTGAGGAGTATATTTTCCAGAAAAGTAACTTAAGAACTGTCACCAAGTAATATTGACAAGAATTAATCAAATTTTCCCTGCACTATCTGATTACAAATCGTAATGATCGAGGCTGCATCTCAAGTTTGGCAAAACGTGTACTTATGCTTTCCATTGCAAGTTGCAATTCTCAAATCTTGCACAGAGTGATATCACGCAGAAGACGAATTTTGGTTGTACGAACTTTGCTTGTCATGCAAGGAACTTTCGTTGTGCGGGTATTGCATGATAAGCTAATCACTTTTTATCGCGTTAATTGGAATCACATGGCGACTTAAACATAAGGTACATGTACGAAACCAATTTCTACATTCACATAATCTATGTACATATTCTACATTCACATACTCTACATTCACATACTCTTGTGCAAGGTGATTTTTTCAAAATGTGGCATTTTTATGTGCAAAAAACGACAAATCAGAAATTCTTTTTAAATCTCTCTGCCGAGTGGAAGGGCCTAACTCGCGCATGGGACTGTCATGGCACAGCTCTGTTACTGATGAAGGCATGCAGGTGCAATTTTTCAAAAACGGACCGACAGGAATCTCAAAAGATCATGATTTCTACAAGCCATTTTTCCTGTGTGAGAAGATAGATATCGCCATTACAACACTGGGTTGAAATTTTCCAACTTTAATTATATTGGAACTCTTCAACTTAATTTGGAACGCTTTTAAAATATCGATCAATGAATGCTTCTTCACAGTGTTAGATGGTATACGTTTCGGTTAAACGATTTCGGTTTTTCGTGTCGGTCAACCGAATTAAACGAATTTTGTTTGAGTTCCTGTCACAAAAAGAAAAACATATTCGACACTGTTTCTGAGTAACACGACTGCTGGAGCTATAGACGTTTCCTGGTGGCATCATTTCCCGAATGAATTCATCATTTCTCTTTTGTTGGACTGTGTTAGATTTGGTTAAAAGCAAATATCATTAGGTATCTATCCCAGATTCGATAATTCGCAGCTGCAATTTCATTTGCTTTTTATCCGGCTTCTCTGCTCTTGAGGATATACTGGAACACATTCACCGTGGGGAGTTCAAGTCAGGATTAAAATTTGCCACGGCAGCAAATGTTTGCCTCTTCCTCACCATTTTCAAAAGCGGCTGGGCAGGGTCAAAAATTTGCTACCGAAGCAAATTTTAATCCTGACTTGAACTCCCCACGGTCAATTACTTAAAAATATCATCAGCTCGTTTTGTGTTTTTGATGCTTGTATTTATTCCACCATCATGTATTCAAACATCGATTGGATGCCTCTTCCAATCTCAAATTGTTATCGTTGGAAGCTGGATCGATAACTGTTGCCGGTTTAGAGCGCCCCATTAGAGGAAACAGATGTAAAATTTCAAGTTTTGTATTTTGTGAGGTTGTTTATGGTGACATAATCGACGGAGAAAATAAAATTTATCTCTGCTTTTGGGACGAACGATCATCATAACCATCACCATTGATTTTAACGTTCGGACACAAACGCCGCGTGTGCCTGCTGGGCCAAGACCCAGCAAAAACATGCCCAAAGGCATGACACTATTTAATCGTGCACTAATTCAATTCCACCACAGCACCTCTGCTCCAATGACAGTTTTTATGTACACATCTGTGTAAAATGCAGTCCACAATCTTTGACCATAGCAAAAATACAAATCTGCTGTTTTTCGTTGTTTAGACCTGAATCTTATTCTGCCTCCAACCACGGATTCAAAAAAATATTGACATTACATGTGCGTATACAGAGTACCACAAATATCTTCGACAAATCAAAAATTTAAATTTTCTGTTTTATCGTATCTTCTCAATTGAACATTTTTAGACCTAACCACGGTCACACCACTTTATTCTGGAATACAATATCCAATTATTAAAGTCTTGACATTCGTAGTCAGGTAAGACCTATATCACAAAATATGATAAAACAGCGAATTTGCATTCTTTTCTATGGCCAAAAAGTTTTAGCTGCTGTTGGGCTTTTGGGCCACCATGTACGCATTTTACCATGAAACTGTTGCTTCCGATACTTTTATCATTTGCTTACTCTTAGTATAGGCGGCAGAAATAAAAGAGCGAGATTGTAGAAATGCTTTCTGGGAGTTTCGTATTTTGACCTTTCTATCTTCAATTTCTGCGGCATTGAGTTTTTGCAAACAAAGCTCCACTGTTACAAATTTCCTCTGTGTTTTAACACGTGGTGCTTTAATGCTGTCAGCACTATACGTGAATTCAATGAACATGCAATCACAAAAAGAATACACATGCAAAAATAAATAACAAGTAAATGAAAAAATTACGGCAAGATTCAACACCCTCACTAATAAATGAGAAGGGTAATGGTAGCAATAATTATTTAAATTTATCGGTGCCACCAACTTTGTTGTTGTTTGTTGACGATGCTGACGTTTGACTGCCACCAGCAGATGGGATAATCATTGACCTCATCTAAAACAAAAAACAAATTCATGAAGCATTGCAAATTTGTGTTCGATGGAGCCGATACATACAAGTGAAATATCCTTAAGCATGTTTCCAGATAATTTGAAATAATCATTGATAACATTGGTCCTAAGAGCTAGCTTGTGATCACGGCTATACTAATTGTGGCCCTTCATGTAAGAATTCGCTATTTCTGATGTTCTTACTAGTCAGTCACAGGTTATTCATCACTGGGTTATTCGCCAGATCGCTCCTTCTGTTTAAACATTATGACTTTAGAAGCTCTTCTGAGATGACAACCATGGTTGACGAGCTGGAAGATTGTTTTTTGGCACAGGGTAAAGCAAAAATCATACGAAGACGTCCAAACAGAATCTATGCTAATTTTTGCTTCTAGGAGATTTCTTATCTGGATACACACCTCCTGAATCCAATCACCATTAAACAGATGGCTCTTACAGCAAAGAGTCATCTGTTTCTGTTCTGTTGCTAGGCCACTCTGACGTCATAGGCAAGCATTTGCTTGCATTACGTCGAGCTCGCAAGCATTTCCAGCTAAGTGAACAATTCAAAACGTTGCAAGCTTGCGTGGCACTTGCCCTCCAAAAGGAGCAACAAAAAAGCAAAACAAAGAATGAGAATTGCAACACATCCACGGAATGAGCTATAGGGTGTCCTGATGACAATAAATACATGCGCGTGGAACGGGGCATTCCTTGACGAGGAAACCTTAGCAACGCGTTCTACACAAAACGATGAAGATTCCAAAGCGAGGAATCCTAATCAACGACGAGGATTTCAAGAAATGGAATCCGAATGGGATTGCTCATCGTGGGTGCCCACCTTAAAAGGGCAGCTCGGAGGCGTTTTCCGAAAGAAAGCTGCATATTCTAATGCGGCGCAAAAACTGAAACAACCATATCGTGTTTGGTGCATGTCGTGAGATCATGTTGGTCAAGGACAGTTGAGGAGAAAAAAGCTCAGTTACATGTCTTTCAGCGATGTTCTAAACGGTTTTTGAAGCCCGTTTGCTTCAAGTTTGCTGAATCCACCAGTAGGCGAAGACGCTTAAAGCTGTTTTGTCGTCAACAGTGCGTCAGGCTTACCCGATTCAAAAGATACTGCACCCTTGTACCAGTGTTTCTATTCGGATCATTACGACTATATAGAAACTAAACAAAAAGAAAATAGTTACTTGTACAAAAATCCGGTAACCATTAAAAAGAAGAATGTGCTTGTGCAAGGTTGCTGCTCGTCGAATCATGCAACCGCAATCTGTGGTCGATCACGGCCCGCATATTTTCGAAACCAACCGAAATCGCAGGTTGCACTGACGTCATTTTTGAGCAGACGCTCTTTAAGCACATTTGATTAAAGACACATTCGAAACGAATTTCGGCAGCTGCATGATGTCTCCATCCTTCAAGTGGAGGCGGCTTTCAAGTTGCGCCATGCACACAATGCAAATCAAAGCTGGCCACCTTTGCAGTTCAGACCAGGAGCGCTGTCATCGCGGCGGGCGCATCAAATCAGGCCAAATGCAACAGGGATGAACCTTCGGAAGCGCTGGTAAGGACCATCACAGTGTCGTAGAGCATCTGCTCCTGTGGCAGCGTTATAAAATCAACCACGTTGTACACGTTTTCATCTTTCGCAGTGTTCTCCCAGCCATTGAGCATACCAATTCTTAGGAGGAGATTTTCCTGCCTGCCCAGCTTAGAGGGTTCTGAACATGGGTGAGCTGAACGGCATCACCCACTCATTTGCTCCTTAAGTCTATCTGCTCCATTGACTGATAATAATTTAAGTCGTTTTGATCAATTAACTTTTCAATTTCCTTACCGTTTTCTCCCAGCTTCAGTTCTTTCTCCTTCATTGTGTGTATGTGAAAATTTGTTGTATGTGTATGATAATGAGGAAACCCATAAATACAATTCAATTCAATTCAAATCGAACATAAGCGGCACGAATATTGTTGCCTTGGTTTTATGTGGGAAAACACCGCCTGCATTTACAGAAAATGCCTCAGAGATAGAAATAGAGAGAGAAAGCGGAGAGACGTGGAGAAATAGAGGAAAGAAGAAAGAGGGAGAGAGCGAGAACTAGCAGCAAGAACTTTGGTGGTTCGATGGTTCCAACGGCAAGTGCAGATGAATGGCAGAACTGTGGTAAGATGAGTTGAGTCTTGCAGAAGGATTGGCTTGAATATCATGTAAAAATATATTTTCTAGTCAAATCAGCAGCTCATCTTTTTCTCCATTTTCCACATGTTGATGGCAACTTTTACCAGCACATTCCGGTTTTCATGTCGACGCATGCTATATTTCAATTGTGCAATGTGCGAAGAATATATCTATATACTTTATCAAAACCATCGATTTCACTGTTGTGCGAACAATCCAATACGAATAAAAATCAACCCAGCGGCTGCAATGCTCCTGCTTGTCTGTGAGCATTGACGTTTGAGATTTGCCACCAACACCCTCAATAATAATGGTACCCGAATTATGGTAGTAAGTACCGAAAAGCTGTCCTCAACCGCATCTCAGAATCAGCGCCACCGCCCTAGGAGCAATATACCTGGATGCAACCACTGCGTACAATTTTGAATTTGTACCAAATTTTTGTTCTCGCCTCTTCATTTGCTTCTTTTATGCGTTTTCATTTAAGCTCTCTCTTTCTTCTCGTTCAGAATTTTCATTTCTAGCAAAATCCATAGGTGTGTAAATAAAAATAATTCTATTCTGCTCATGCTGCAACTCCTGTCTGAACCAAAGGAATTTGCGATAAAACTGCCTGGCCACTCCGCAAAATACTACATGATTCAGGAAAAAATTACTCATGGCAAAACAATCACAAAACACGTTTTCGTCATCTCACCGTGTCCTCATCAGTTGGTGGTTGAAGCGTTGGTTCAGTAACATTATTAGAGGCCGAAGTGGATCCTGAACTTATTCCTGATATGGTGTTGAAATATTCGTCTCTGGACAGCGTAGAGGTGCTCCTTGGAGGGTCAACATCACTATTTTGGGCTGCAATGTTGATGCTCCCCTGAGGGTCTGCGCTACTTCTTTGGTCACTCCGGCTGCGGCTTTGGGAACTCGTGTTCCGAGAACTAATTACATCGGTTGGCTGGTTAGGATTGTTGGTGCTTCTCTGTTGTGTGATAGTTGGAGTTGTGTTGGATTTTATTGAGCTTTGCTGAACTGTGCTGCTGGTTGGTTGGGAAAACTGGTGTAATACAAGCATTTAAAACATCAAAAAATGTGTCACATTGCGCGCCAAAATTCTTGGAACACAGGGGTGTACAGCATATCAGTTTCGGCAACATCTGCGGAGTTTATGCAACATCTGCGGTTGAGCACATTTTACGTATAGTGTGCGATAATGCGTCCGCCTTTGCTTGAGAAAGTTTTCGAGATTATTTTCATCGAAATTAAAAAAAGTAATGATATAGGAACCTAAAACCGCAAGCAACAAGCCACAGGCGGCATCCAGCAGAAGACTCATATTAGACAGGGTGGCCATGCTTCTCCTCATCTAAGCTGTTGTTCATTTGTGTGCTGAAAAATTTGTCATTTTTTCGCTAAAAAATGTCATTATCAATTCACTTATTTTTAACAAATTTTCAACATGAGAAACCCCAATTTTGGTCCGAAATGAACACCAGAATCCAAAGTTTCTCCAGCTTCGACATCCCAGACTCCCTGAAAGGGTCTCCGCCCCGCCGGGTACAATAGCACCTGCGGCGCGATTTTACCAAGTCCAGCGTGACTTCCTCTGTTGGTTTCCCCAAACGAAAATATTCCTGGTTGCGCCACTGACTGGAACAACAACTCAACGAAGGCCGCATCCGTTAAACGCTGCCAAGAAGGGTTTCGCTTTCTGCGCATGCGCAACTTGAGTTTCGCCAGATCAGCTCCAAATCGTTATAGCAGCCTTCAATTAGCCTTACCTTTCAGTGAAATCCTCTTTTGTGAACAAATGTAATGACAGCACCCAAATTTGATGACCGCTGGTAGCTTTTGGTGAGCGAACACAACAACCAGGACAGGTTATCTCGTCAAGGTAAAGGTAATACGAATACAAAAGACGGTAAAAACATAATTTAATGGAAAATCCCTTGTAGGTACACAGGACTTTCTACCTTTTGGCTGGACGTCAAAGTTGAGCCCGTTCGACCGAAGGCATCAATTCGCGGATGTGCGAGTTGATCCACGGTGTCTCATCAGTCCCCAAGATCGCTTCTTGATGAGTCTCTCGGCATACACCACGGCACGCGTCTTTGTACATCGCCTGTTCTCACAGCCATTCAAGTTGTTCAGAGTGGCTTTCTCTTCCCACTCATTTGGAATTTTCTATGGAAGTCATTTAGACTTCCTCGTTTAGGTTAGGAATGCAGGGAAATGTATCAAGGTAGGTTTTACAGCATATCCAGTGAGCCCACCGAAATTCTGAACCATCATTTTTCTTTTCTTTTGTGCACGCATGTGCACCCATTGTCTTAGGACATAACGGTTTCTTTTATGTTTGGTGCTACACTGCCTCTGTGAATTTGCTCAATTTTTCATCCTGCATCATTGAGAGTGCTGCTACCTCTTCTGCCTTGCCTTCTTCAATTCTGGTCGGACCTCGACATCTACGCTTCTGCCTCCTCCATTTTTGCTAAAAACTGTATCGCTTGCATATTGGCTTTCTGTTCAAATTCTTGAGTAAGTATTGGCTTCTTTTTTTTCACTTTCTTATTTTGTGGCCTAATTACATTCCTGCGTGTCCTTGGCAACGGGTGTGCATGCATTTGCCAATCTTTCTTGCCTGCTGAATGTAACCTATTCAAATGAGATAGAAAAGAAAAAACATTGCAGGCCATGATGACCGATAGAAACTGGTTCAACTTTGACATCCAGACAAAAGTAGGAATCTCCTTCAAGGTGTTGGATATGCGACACAAGGCCACACCTTTAGGCCAAAAAATCAAGAAGGGTTTCTTGTCATCCCAGCTGGATATGCGATGTCCCCACGTTCTAGCAAACGAATGAAGTGAAGGTAGTCAAAAGGAGTTGGTATCATCATGGTTTGTTGCAAATTTTGCCATCTGCAAAAAACTTCGACTTGTCTATTGCAAAAGCGAGAATCGTGAAGGTAAAATCAGGAAAAGATATGCTCGTTCGCTGATGCCACGGGTGTAAACTCACCTGATTATTGTAGTTGTTTCTCCCACTTTGCAAATATTCGGCCATCATTTTCTTCGTGTTTGCTAAATTTGCAACCGGCATGTTCATCTTGGACAATTTTTCGAATTTTGACCACTGGCCATTTTTACCATCGCTATTTTGAAACCATGCGAAAAAGTTTGTGTCTGCCTTCAAATCCGAGATTTTTTTATCCCAGAAAGTGAGTTGTTCATTGGGAGGTAACTGTTGAAAAAAATACAAAAAAACAACATGTGGAAAATTTAACAAATTATCCAAAATATAAAAATAGTCACTGCTTCAATCCTCGATGACTACAACGCGAGAAGGACACGTATACAAACAACAAACTGGTATGGACGCATTTCATGTGTGGGAATGAGCCACCTTATTTCGTCTAACAAATGGATGCCCCAGGGGTGTCCCGTTATCGGGACGCCCACAGATAACGGGTTATGAGCGTGTGCTCATCACCCAGTGGATGCCAGCTGATGGGTTCAATCACGGTATTCGGCCTTCGAGTTTGTCCGACGTGGCGTTTGTCGAAGTCGAGATAGCCCGACAAAGTACAGCTCATTCCACTGGAAGATATGAGCTGAGAATGCTTTACACTCTTTCATTTAAATACACAAAAAACTTTAATTTCTATATGCCGAGAATGAAGTTTTCGACCGAGTTTTCATTGTTGAAAGAATTCTGAATTCACTCTGAGCACAATTGGGAGCATTCTTAGCTCATATCTTCAAGTGGAATGAGGAGTATATCGTTTGTGTGCCGAACAAATACGGGCCATGCAGGGGCGAGCAGTTTTTTGTCAGTGTGCTAACCATCAGGATGCAATGATAATGAACAACAAAAATAGCAAAAACAAACAGAAATCATAAAAATTTTAATGATGTTCAAAGTAGAGTATCGTTAAAATTGAGCCTTTTATGGGCGAAAATGGGAATGGGAACCAGCACTCCAGAATGGATTTCTGCTCTTTAATGCGGAGTTGCTCTTTTTACGCACCGAAAGAGCGATAAGCGCCAAATAGCAAGTGAGAAGACATTTTCAATTTCATTTTTAAAAGTCATAAAAAAACTAGTGCGTGAATATGACCCACAAAAAAGAGAGCGCACCCTGTGCCACGCACGTCGCACATGATGAACTTCCACCAACCGTAATGGAATGGCAGCGAAGTTTGTTGAACAGAAGACACTGATAAAGTGCGAAACCTCTCGCAGCGTGTGCACGATTTCAAAAACGTCGTATCACCGGCAAACATTATCAGAATTGTTTTCAACCAGACGTATGGACACGAGTTGGAAAAAGAAATACATAAAAATGAGAGATAAATAGATAGAAATACATAAAAATACATAAAAAGAAATACATAAAAATCTCAATTGATCCTCTGTAAAATCTCTGAAAAAGTTTTTACAGAGGATCAATTGAGGGAGATTCAAGCGGTCGGGAGTTCCATTTAAATAGTGATTGTTTTCGGAAAGACCGAATCAGCAAGGAAAGACTTACGGGGGACAGACCACTTTATGCAGGAACCAGTAGATCTGTTATCACAGCAGCGATCATTTTTGCGCTACGATCATATGTTCATTCTTGCGAAGTAAAATAAACAAAGACTTTGCTTTTGTTATAAAAAAATTAGACGACAATTCTACTTGTCAACAAGTCGTCATTTTCCGGAACTGGCTTACCTGACTGATGTCTTGTGACGATTTCTGATCCGCAGAAGAGCGTACTCCTTGATTATCAACGTTGCTTCTTTGTTTAACTTTTATTGCACTTAAATCAGGATTTCCAATTGATGATCCACTTTGAACCTGAAAGAAGAATGTGCTTTTTATTTGGCAGGGAGAGGTTCACCTCTCCCTGCCAAATAAAAATGTGGATGCATGTCAATCGCATTTTGTTGCGATTGACATGCATCCATAATTATCAATTTTTCATTTTGTAAATTAACACTTGGTTCTGAAATGTCCGTCTCCTATGTCCCTGCTGCTGCTTCAGAATCATTTTTTCGTAACTCGCGGCCGGCATGGGCATCTGTCGCTGCGCGTTCCAATACAAACCATCGCAGTGCCATACCAGGGCCCTCTCAAAGAACAGATTCAACATTTGGCCAAAAAGCAGGTAAAGCGAGTTCGGGATCCTTCAACCCAATTGCAGCTTGCACTTCGCATTGTACTCCCAAAAATACTGGTTTGTATTCTTATAGACCCTCAATCCCAGTTCCCATGTCTTTTGCCTCTGCACTTCCACTTGAGTTGGCAGGGTTCATTGCCTCAGACAAATCGCTTTTTCACAATTCTTTGTGTCCAGAAGCACAGGAGTCTTTTCATGCAGAGCATGCTGCACAGAATAATCTTCATTTTGATCTTTGTGTCTCTCCGCGAGAAACTCATTCCAGCCCAACCCAAGAGGAGACCATAGTGGAGCAGAGGGCAGGTCAAAGCCTCTTCCTCCAACTCCGAGCTCAATAGATCCAGGTTGCAAGATGAACCACCTGACTGCCTGCAATGATGGGTATGCAGTGCAGGAGACCATTGATACCATTCCTTCTCGCTCTCTGTTGTCAACTGCTCACCCAAGATCAAAACCTCCATCTGCGTCAATTGCTCTGGAGCCTGTTCCCGCAATTTTGACCCCGTCTTTGGAGAGACCCTCTCTCAACTCTTCTCTCGCTTCTGACTCTCTTCCCTCGACGAATTCATCTTGCGATACCAACTCGTCTCTCGCTCTCAGTTCATTTCTTTCTGCCAGTTCATCTCTCACTGCACGTTCATCGCTCGTCCCTCTTTCATATCTCGCCCCAGATTATTCTTTCGCTCCCAATTCATCTCCCGCTCTGAGGTTTCTCTCGCTTCCAACTCACCTCTCGCTCGCAATCCACCTCTCGCCCCGAATTCATTTTCCGGGTCCATATCATCTGCTCTCAATCCATCTCTCGATCGAAATCGAACTCTCGCTCCCAATGCATTTCCCGATTCCATTTCCTCTCTCGCCCCCAATCCCCGTCTCACTTCAAATTCATTCCCCGCTCCCAATTCATCTCCAATTCCCAATTCACATCTCCACCGTCATTCATCTGTCTCTCCCACTTCATCTCCCGTCCACAAATCATCTCACCCTCTAAATTCACCTTGCAATAAACGTCTTGCCACTCGGCAAGCGACGAATTCCGTCCCGGTAAAGCATGACTTAAAAATTCCGAGCCTCAACTGTCAAAGCTTGCTCAACAAAGTGCTTAAGCTCCACACCCTTATCGAAATCAATTCGCCAGATCTCGTTATATGCACCGAAAGTTGGATTGACGACACAGTATTTGATGCAGAGTTTTTACCGTCAAATTATCACGCTATCAGACGAGACAGGAACCGCCACGGCGGAGGCATTCTGTTGATTGTGTCTGACAATGTCGACTGCAATCTCATTCATTGTAATGCCTCTTATGAATTCTTGGTCTGCCAGATTCTTTTTCCCTCCCTGAACACCTCTATTTTCCTCGTTTCAATCTATCGACCGCCCAGAACGGAGAGTGCGTTATTCGACACGCTTGCACCGAACTGGCAAATCGAAACTTGCACTCTGACGTCCAAAAGAATGTTTTAGTTGTTGGAGACCTAAATCTCCCATCAGTCTCCTGGAATCATAGGTCAATCCTACCTCACACGGCTCCTTCACAATCGAGCGCAGCGGCTATCAAACTCGTTAACAAATATGACCTATTTGAGCTGGTGCAGGCTCCGACCAGAGGTCAAAACCTCCTTGATGTTTGTTTGGCCCGGCTCTCTGACATTTTCCATGTCAAATGCAAGGTTGATTCGGGTATTTCTGACCATGCCGCAGTTTGGATTACTCTATCTGGAGTTCAGGTTATTTCGGAATCCCCAGAAAGGAAAATCTACCTTTACGACAAGGTCGACAGGCAAGAACTTGCTGAATTCCTTGAGCGCAAATTGGTCTCATTCTCTGGCTTTCAACCAGCGTCGGTCAATGACCTTTGGACTAGGTTCTGCCGCGTTGTCCATGATGCTTATAAGTTCATTCCCTCCAAAATTGTAAAAGGCTCTTCTCCAATATGGTTCATAGGGAGCTTCATGCCGCTATAGCAACCCTTCGTGGACTCTCTCGCAAAAGGAAGCAATCCGCTGTTGCCAGAGCGCGTTTTAATACTTTCTCTCGGCACTATGACAGTCTTAAATACACCGCACTGCAAAGCTTCTTGAAAGCACTAAGTAGGAAGCCGTCACACATATACAAATTTTGGAAATTTGCTAACTCGATGAAATCTGTGAAAGGGAGAATCCATTGTCCCCCTGAAAAACGAATCAGGTCACAGCATTCATGATAAGCATGAGAAGGCAAATGTTCTGAATAATTATTTCGCTTCGGTTTTCAAAGCTGACAATAGCTCAGCTTGCAGCAGCAGGGACTCAGAAACATTACCATTTCCTACTGTAACTGAGGATCCGAAATTTACTGTTGAGGGTATCCAGAGCATTATAAAGTCCCTAAAGTCATCCACTGCTTCCAAACGAGACGTTTTCACCATCAAACTTCTCCACCTCAATCCGCTTTTGTTTGCTAAATTTCTAGCTATAATATTTCAAGCCATTTTCTCAAGTGGTGTAGTACCATCAGAGTGGAAGGTCGCATCTGTTGTGCCGATTCATAAAAAAGGGGATAAGTCAGTTCCAGCAAACTACCGTCCGATAAGCCTTCTTGGGTTAATCTCCAAAATCTTTGAAAAAATACTGGCACCTCACATAAAAATATTCTTTGAAACTAGTGGAATTCTTTCTCCTTTTCAACATGGATTTCGCAGCAATCACAGCTGTGAAACTCAACTCAATGGACTCCTGCATGACCTTAATATGAGCCTAGATGCAGGCGATCAGGTTGATGCTGTTCTAATAGACATTGCCAAAGCTTTTGATACAGTAAGTCACCATTTGTTACTTCGCAAATTAACCATGCTGGGAATTGATCATTTCATCGTAGAGTGCATTCGTAACTATCTTACTGAGAGATCCCAATTTGTTCAAATTGAGGGAGTTTCTTCAGATCTTGTTGCAGTACCTTCCGGCGTTCCTCAGGGCAGTGTCATTGGCCCCCTACTTTTTTGTTGTTTATTAATGATTTGCCTAAAAGTGTTAAATCTTGTAAAATAAGATTATTTGCCGATGATTGTATTGTCTATAAAGTGATCACTTCTGATTCTGATTGTCAAGCTCTTCAAGACGACATAGCCTCAATGCAAACGTGGTTCGATGACAATAAGCTCACCCTGAGTTCAGAAAAATGCGTGAAAATCACTCATCACAGGAAAAAAACACAGTCGATTTCCCGTACATGCTTAAATCCAATGTGCTTGGCTCCTGTAATCAGGTTAAATACTTGGGCTTCACACTTACCTCAAACTTGTCCTGGAGACCCCATATCACAAACATTACCAATAAAGCTCAGCAAGCCTTGTTCTTTATTCGTAGGCAATTTCGAAAGTGCAACAGAGATATCAAAGAAATAGCATATCTCAGTTTTGTTCGGCCACTATTGGAATATTCATCAAGTGTGTGGCACCCTCATGAGCGCGATCTGACTGCCCTATTAGAAAGAGTGCAAAGAAGGGCCGCGCGCTCTGTAATGAATGATTATCGCCGGACAGCTAGCGTCACGAATATGCTTGCTATCCTGCATTGGGATTCGTTGCACAGAAGACGCATAATCAGACGCATTTTCTGTTTGCTCAAAGTCTTCAATGGGGTTGAGGGTTGGTCAGAATTCCAGAGCTGCTTGTCCCTAGCTCCTTATATTGGAAGGCATGACCATCCATTTAAAGTTCACCCTTTCCAAGTCAGGAAGAATGTTAGGGCTCAGTCTTTTATTCCGCATGCAATCGAAACTTGGAACAAAATTCCCAAAGAGATGTTCGCCAAACCAGTTTCCACTCGAACATTTTGCACTCAACTAGAGAGATCAGATTTCTGCTCCCATAACCGCAAAACATCTTAAACCCTCCAAATGCCCATCCTTTGGACCCGTTCGACCCATTATCCATTTTGTTCCAAAGTTGCCTTTTCGATGAATTTTTGCACACCGCCGTTTTGTCATTGATTGTAAAGGCTTAATAATTTTTGTCGTGCATTTTTATGCTTCATCCTTCTCAATTCCGTGTAAATAACGGATGTGACATGTATTTAAGCGGGGTTGACGCCCCTAAATACAAACATTTTCTATCTATCTATCTATCTATCTATCTACCTTTAGTTTGATCCAATTAGTTGCTTTCAGTGTGGCCGCAAAGAGTTTTTGGAATTTCCCCAAATTGTCAAAAGCATTTCCCCAAATTGCCTCTAATTTCCCCAAAAACAAAAAGTCACAGGCCACCTATTGCCGAAATGATAAATATTTTTCCATCTCTAACCATGCAACATTTTCCAGGCATTTAGAAAAAAGTCCACCAGGATTATTTCTACTTCTCAACAAACCAACATGCGTATTTCCAGAAAAAATTCTTTAAATTTCTTGAATTCTCTGACAGGGAAATTTTTTGTGATGTCAGATGTGATGTGATGCAAATGTGAATGTGTGTGAATGGCGATTTGCGGTTGTTTGTGAATTGAGATGGTGACGATTTGCAAAAAGGATGAGCATCGGCGCATCACGTCGGTCGGCTGCCAAAAGTAAAGTCGAAAATGCGATACGACACAAGAATGGAACGAAAGCGATAGCCGAAAAAAACATAAAAACACAGAAAAATAACCTAAACAAAAATTCCCATGTTGCGCATTCCTGCACGCACAATCCCTTTGCGTTGTTGTTGGTGGGCAAAAACTGAAATTTCCCCAAATTTCCCCAAATTAACGATTTCCCCAGGCCTTACCAAAAAGGTGTAAAATTTCCCCAAAAAGGGGACATTTTTCCCCATTCGGCCACACTGGTTGCTTTGGAGAGGATCAACTGTTCACAAGAATAGAGAAAGCACTGCAGCACAACGATGAATGAACACACATTGGTACCATCCGCCCCCCTCCTAAATAAAGACGGCCTGTCATGTCAGGTGGGTGTATTAAACACCGAAATCCCATTGTAAATGCATTTGGAGATGGGTCGCTGTTCGACAAATACAGGAGAGATCAGCAGCTTTTGTTATGTTTGTTTCTGTTGACACAACGCAGCATGGGTTTCGCAGAGAGCGGGCAGGGAGAGGAGAGGGTCAGCGGGTAAGCAGAGAGGAAATCAGGTCTGCGCCTGCCGGGTTTCGCAGAGAGCGGGCAGGGAGAGGAGAGGGTCAGCGGGTAAGCAGAGAGGAAATCAGGTCTGCGCCTGCCGGGTTTCGCAGAGAGCGGGCAGGGAGAGGAGAGGGACAGCGGTTAAGCAGAGAGGAAATCAGGTCTGCACCTGCCGGGTTTCGCAGAGAGCGGGCAGGGAGAGGAGAGGGTCAGCAGGTAAGCAGAGAGGAAATCAGGTCTGCGCCTGCCGGGTTTCGCAGAGAGCGGGCAGGGAGAGGAGAGGGTCAGCGGGTAAGCAGAGAGGTAATCCGGTCTGCGGTGTCTCCCCACTGGTTCCCGTCTCTCTGGTTCCCTGCCCACTGGTTCCCGTCTCTCTGGTTCCCGGCCCACTGATCCCCGTCTCTGTGGTTCCCGTCTCTCTGGTTCCCGTCTCTGTGGTTCCCGTCTCTCTGGTTCCCGTCAAAAATATGGTGCATACGCTGGTCTGTATGGGGTTAAATGGGAGACCCCTACCCCGCCCAGTCCCCCAACGATCACCTCCCCACAACCCACATGTACCGTCAGTCTGTATGGACTCAGACCGGACCCCGGATGTACAGGTCGTCCCAAATAGTGTGGTACATTCGTGAGAACGATTGCGTTCGCTGATTGGAATAGAGCCACGCACGTTGATGAGCGTGTGTTTGGGTATCCGGGGACCTCTGCCCGACCGCCGGGGCCCTCGCCCTTCAGCGTCAAAGCTGTGTGACGCAATCAATTGCGCAATGAACGCGAGTTTCGGCATTCAGGACAAGCCTACAGCCTGCGTTGTCCGCCTAGGCTTGCCCAATGTCCTCGTGAGACCAACGTTGTGAAACCGCATGGTTCGCGAAAACATATTTGAACTACGGAGCTCCAGAATCATCAGATTGAAACAGACGAATGCTTTCCCAAAGAACCTTCCTTGCGAATGCGTCCAGGGAGCTGTCGATGCTGACGAATCTGCGGACGCGCTGTAGTGAATTTTTAGTTATTCGCAAATAACGCATGACTTGAATTCCTCCGATCCCGTCCGAATGGATGAATGAACACATGTCTTCGTGCAAAGGTGCGAACTGACACTGCAGACCTATTGACAAGAGGTGAGCAGGAATCTCCTCATGCCCCAGCCCCAGGTCTGCAGGGAAAGGAAAGCTCTGCTTTGAAATACGAGTTCACGAGTGGATTCGTTCTACTCACGAATGTACCCACCTACGTATGTATGTGCCATCGCCGTCGGTCCCCGACACCTCGTTGTGCCCTCCTCAATCTCCCGAAAGGTAAACGAACTCTGTGGTGAACCTCTGACTATCAGGCATAGGTAGACTGCAGCGTTGATCCGCTGAGACATTCAAAACGGTGCATGTGTCAACTTTGGGCGGTGAATCCCGTATCTCCTCTGGCAGCAGATGGACAAGGAGGATTGCCTGACTGGAATTGATCTGCCGAAGGTACAGTGATGAAACCAATTCCGTTCCTTCGGGTATTTTGAATGGCTTGTTGATTTGTTGTTTTAAGTGGGGAGGCATCTTCCAGGCCGCATGGCATGGGAGATCGAAAAGGCAGCTTGGCAAGGTGGATGTACAAATGTAAAAACGAGATCTTTGAAGATGCTTGCAAAATGGTGCGAAAAAGATGACCGCGAACGGAATTAATTTCTTTTCTGTACACAAGGATCAAGGTACATCGGAATCAGCGGACGTTACCTTTAACTGT